>JAATWR010000673.1:0-128420 GCA_018703725.1 Brassica juncea
CAGTACTTCATCGTTCCAATCAAACCAGGATGAATCACTTTGTAAGAAGCTTGATTGGATACATAATGTGGTGGAGAATCACCAGGAAGTTAATAAATCTCATAGGAGTGGGATGAAGAAGTTATCCCACTTTCAAATCAGGTGATTCCAAGTTTCACAGTTTGGGATAGGACAGCTTCTTGTGTCGTTCCAATCAAACCAGGATGAATCACTTTGTAAGAAGCTTGATTTGGATACATAAAGTGGTGGAGAATCACCAGGAAGTTGAATAAATCATAGGAGCTGGGATGAAGAAGTTATCCCACTTTCAAATCAGGTGATTCCAGTTTCACAGTTTGGGAATAGGACAGATTCTGTGTCGTTCCAATCAAACCAGGATGAATCATTGTATGAAGCTTGATTTGGATACATAAAGTGGTGGAGAACATAGGAAGTTGAATAAATCTCAGGAGTTGGGATGAAGAATTATCCCACTTTCAAATCAGGTGATTCAGTTTTGCAGTTTGGGAATAGGACATCTTCTTGTCGTTCCAATCAAACCAGGATGAATCACATTGTAAGAAGCTTGATTTGGATACATAAAGTGGTGGAGAATCACCAGGAAGTTGAATAAATCTCATTGGGAGTTGGGATGAAGAAGTTATCCCACTTTCAAATCAGGGATTCCAGTTTCGCAGTTTGGGAATAGGACAGCTTCTGTGTCGTTCCAATCAAACCAGGATGAATCACATTGTAAGAAGCTTGATTTGGATACATAAAGTGGTGGAGAATCACCAGGAAGTTGAATAAATCTCATTGAGCTGGGATGAAGAAGTTATCCCACTTTCAAATAGGTATTCCAGTTTCGCAGTTTGGGAATAGGAAGCTGTGTCGTTCCAATCAAACCAGGATGAATCACTTGTAAGAAGCTTGATTTGGATAAAAGTGGTGGAGAATCAAGGAAGTTGAATAAATCTCATAGGAGTTGGGATGAAGAAGTTATCCCACTTTCAAATCAGGTGATTCCAGTTTCGCAGTTTAGGAATAGGAAAGCTTTTGTGTCGTTCCAATCAACCAGGATGAATCACTTGTAAGAAGCTTGATTTGGATACATAAGTGGTGGAGAATAACCAGGAAGTTGAATAAATCTCATAGGAGTTGGGATGAAGAAGTTATCCCACTTTCAAATCAGGTGATTCCAGTTTCGCAGTTTGGAATAGGACAGCTTCTGTCGTTCCAATCAAACCAGATGAATCACTTTGTAAGAAGCTTGATTTGGATAAAGTGGTGGAGAATCACCAGGAATTGAATAAATCATAGGAGTGGGATGAAAAGTTATCCCACTTTCAAATAGGTGATTCCAGTTTCGCAGTTTGGGAATAGGACAGCTTCTGTGTCGTTCCAATCAAACCGATGAATCACTTTGTAAGAAGCTTGATTTGGATACATAAAGTGGTGGATAATCACCAGGAAGTTGAATAAATATCATAGGAGTTGGGATGAAGAAGTTATCCCACTTTCAAATCAGGTGATTCCAGTTTCGCAGTTTGGGAGTAGGACAGCTTTGTGTCGTTCCAATCAAACAGGATGAATCACTTTGTAAGAAGCTTGATTTGGATACATAAAGTGGTGGAGAATCACCAGGACGTTGAATAAATCTCATAGGAGTTGGGATGAAGAAGTTATCCCACTTTCAAATCAGGTGATTCCAGTTTCACAGTTTGGGAATGACAGATTCGTGGTCGTTCCAATCAAAAGGATGAATCACTTGTAAGAAGCTTGATTTGGATACATAAAGTGGTGGAGAATCACCGGAAGTTGAATAATCTCATGGAGCTGGGATGAAGAAGTTATCCCACTTTCAAATCAGGTGATTCCAGTTTCGCAGTTTGGGAATAGGACATTCTGTGTCGTTCCAATCAAACCGGGATGAATCATTGTAAGAAGCTTGATTTGGATACATAAAGTGGTGGAGAATCACCAGGAAGTTGAATAAATCTCATGGAGTTGGGATGAAGAAGTTATCCCACTTTCAAATCAGGTGATTCCAGTTTCGCAGTTTGGGAATAGGCAGCTCTGTCGTTCCAATCAAACCAGGATGAATCACATTGTAAGAAGCTTGATTTGGATACATAAAGTGGTGGAGAATCACCAGGAAGTTGAATAAATCTCATGGAGCTGGGATAAGAAGTTATCCCACTTTCAAATCAGGTGATTCCAGTTTCGCAGTTTGGGAATAGGATCAGCTTTGTCGTTCCAATCAAACCAGGATGAATCACTTTGTAAGAAGCTTGATTTGGATACATAAAGTGGTGAGAATCACCAGGAAGTTGAATAAATCTCATAGGAGTTGGGATGAAGAAGTTATCCCACTTTCAAATCAGGTGATTCCAGTTTCGCAGTTTGGGAATAGGACAGCTTTTGTCGTTCAATCAAACCAGGATGAATCACTTTGTAAGAAGCTTGATTTGGATAAAAAGTGGTGAGAATCACAGGAAGTTGAATAAATCTCATAGGAGTTGGGATGAAGAAGTTATCCCACTTTCAAATCAGGTGATTCCAGTTTGCAGTTTGGGAATAGGACAGCTTCTGTGTCGTTCAATCAAACCAGGATGAATCACTTTGTAAGAAGCTTGATTTGGATATAAAGTGGTGGAGAAACAGGAAGTGAATAAATCTCATAGGAGTTGGGATGAAGAAGTTATCCCACTTTCAAATAGGTGATTCCAGTTTCGCAGTTTGGGAATAGGACAGCTTCTTGTCGTTCCAATCAAACCAGGATGAATCACTTTGTAAGAAGCTTGATTTGGATACATAAAGTGGTGGAGAATCACCAGGAATTGAATAAATATCATAGGAGCTGGGAAAGAAGTTATCCCACTTTCAAATCAGGTGATTCCAGTTTCGCAGTTTGGGAATAGGACAGCTTCTGTGTCGTTCCAATCAAACAGGATGAATCATTTGTAAGAAGCTTGATTTGGATACATAAAGTGGTGGAGAATCACCAGGAAAGTTGAATAAATCTCATAGGAGCTGGGATGAAGAAGTTATCCCACTTTCAAATCAGGTGATTCCAGTTTTCAGTTTGGGAATAGGACATCTTTTGGTCGTTCCAATCAAACAGGATGAATCACTTTGTAAGAAGCTTGATTTGGATACATAAAGTGGTGGAGAATCACCAGGAAGTTGAATAAATCTCATAGGAGCTGGGAAAGAAGTTATCCCACTTTCAAATCAGGTGATTCCAGTTTCGCAGTTTGGGAAAGGACATCTTGGTCGTTCCAATCAAACCAGGATGAATCACTTTGTAAGAAGCTTGATTTGGATACATAAAGTGGTGGAGAATCACCAGAAGTTGAATAAACTAATAGGAGTGGGATGAAGAAGTTATCCCACTTTCAAATCAGGTGATTCCAGTTTTGCAGTTTGGGAATAGGACAGCTTCTGTGTCGTTCCAATCAAACCAGGATGAATCACTTTGTAAGAAGCTTGATTTGGATACATAAAGTGGTGAGAATCACCAGGAAGTTGAATAAATCCATAGGAGTTGGGATGAAGAAGTTATCCCACTTTCAAATCAGGTGATTCCAGTTTGCAGTTTGGGAATAGGACATCTTCTGTGTCGTTCCAATCAAACCAGGATGAATCACTTTGTAAGAACTTGATTTGGATACATAAAGTGGTGGAGAATCACCAGGAAGTTGAAAATTCTCATAGGAGTTGGGATGAGAAGTTATCCCACTTTCAAATCAGGTGATTCCAGTTTCGCAGTTTGGGAATAGGACAGCTCTTCTGTCGTTCCAATCAAACCAGGATGAATCACTTTGTAAGAAGCTTGATTTGGATACATAAAGTGGTGGGAATCATCAGGAAGTTGAATAAATCTCATAGGAGTTGGGATGAAGAAGTTATCCCACTTTCAAATCAGGTGATTCCAGTTTCGCAGTTTGGGAATAGGACAGCTTTGGTCGTTCCAATCAAACCAGGATGAATCACTTTGTAAGAAGCTTGATTTGGATACATAAAGTGGTGGAGAATCACCAGGAAGTTGAATAAATTATAGGAGTTGGGATGAAGAAGTTATCCCACTTTCAAATCAGGTGATTCCAGTTTCGCAGTTTGGAATAGGACAGATTCTGTGTCGTTCCAATCAAACCAGGATGAATCACTTTGTAAGAAGCTTGATTTGGATACATAAAGTGGTGGAGAATCACAGGAAGTTGAATAAATCTCATGGAGCTGGGATGAAGAATTATCCCACTTTCAAATCAGGTGATTCCAGTTTCGCAGTTTGGGAATAGGACATTTCGTGTCGTTCCAATCAAACCAGGATGAATCACATTGTAAGAAGCTTGATTTGGATACATAAAGTGGTGAGAATCACCATGAAGTTGAATAAATCTCATTGGAGTTGGGATGAAGAAGTTATCCCACTTTCAAATCAGGTGATTCCAGTTCGTAGTTTGGGAATAGGACAGCTTCTGTGTCGTTCCAATCAAACCAGGATGAATCACTTGTAAGAAGCTTTTGGATACATAAAGTGGTGGAGAATCACCAGGAAGTTGAATAAATCTCATTGAAGTTGGGATGAAGAAGTTATCCCACTTTCAAATTAGGTGATTCCAGTTTCGCATTTGGGAATAGGACAGCTTCTTTGTCGTTCCAATCAAACCAGGATGAATCACTTGTAAAAGCTTGATTTGGATACATAAAGTGGTGGAGAATCACCAGGAAGTTGAATAAATCTCATAGGAGGGGATAAGAAGTTATCCCACTTTCAAATCAGGTGATTCCAGTTTCGCAGTTTGGGAATAGGAATGCTTTTGTGTCGTTCCAATCAACCAGGATGAATCACATTGTAAGAAGCTTGATTTGGATACATAAAGTGGTGGAGAATAACCAGGAAGTTGAATAAATCTCATAGGAGTTGGGATGAAGAAGTTATCCCACTTTCAAATAAGGTGATTCCAGTTTTGCAGTTTGGGAATAGGACACTTCTGTCGTTCCAATCAAACCAGGATGAATCACTTTGTAAGAAGCTTGATTTGGATATATAAAGTGGTGGAGAATCACAGGAAGTTGAATAAATCACATAGGAGTTGGGATGAAGAAGTTATCCCACTTTCAAATCAGGTGATTCCAGTTTCGCAGTTTGGGAATAGGACAGCTTCTGTGTCGTTCCAATCAAGCCAGGATGAATCACTTTGTAAGAAGCTTGATTTGGATACATAAAGTGGTGGAGAATCACCAGGAAGTTAATAAATCATAGGAGTTGGGATGAAGAAGTTATCCCCTTTCAAATCAGGTGATTCCAGTTTCGCAGTTTGGGAATAGGACAGCTTCTCATCGTTCCAATCAAACCAGGATGAATCACTTTGTAAGAAGCTTGATTTGGATACATAAGTGGTGGAGAATCACCAGGAAGTTAATAAATCTCATAGGAGTTGGGATGAAGAAGTTATCCCACTTTCAAATCAGGTGATTCCAGTTTCGCAGTTTGGGAATAGGACAGCTTCTTGGTCGTTCCAATCAAACCAGGATGAATCACTTTGTAAAAGCTTGATTGGATACATAAAGTGGTGGAGAATCACCAGGAATGAATAAATTCATAGGAGTTGGGATGAAGAAGTTATCCCACTTTCAAATCAGGTGATTCCAGTTTCGCAGTTTGGGAATAGGACATTTGTGTCGTTCCAATCAAACCAGGATGAATCACTTTGTAAGAAGCTTGATTTGGATACATAAAGTGGTGGAGAATCACCAGGAAGTTGAATAAATCTCAGGAGTTGGGATGAAGAAGTTATCCCACTTTCAAATCAGGTGATTCAGTTTGCAGTTTGGGAATAGGACATCTTCTGTCGTTCCAATCAAACCAGATGAATCACATTGTAAGAAGCTTGATTTGGATACATAAAGTGGTGGAGAATCACCAGGAAGTTGAATAAATCTCATTGGGGTTGGGATGAAGAAGTTATCCCACTTTCAAATCAGGTGATTCCAGTTTCGCAGTTTGGGAATAGGCAGCTTCTGTGTCGTTCCAATCAAACCAGGATGAATCACTTGTAAGAAGCTTGATTTGGATACATAAAGTGGTGAGAATCACCAGGAAGTTGAATAAATCTCATTGAGTTGGGATGAAGAAGTTATCCCACTTTCAAATAGGTGATTCCAGTTTCGCAGTTTGGGAATAGGACAGCTTTTGTCGTTCCAATCAAACCAGGATGAATCACTTGTAAGAAGCTTGATTTGGATACATAAAGTGGTGGAGAATCACCAGGAAGTTGAATAAATCTCATAGGAGTTGGGATGAAGAAGTTATCCCACTTTCAAATCAGGTGATTCCAGTTTCGCAGTTTGGAATAGGAAGCTTTGTGTCGTTCCAATCAACCAGGATGAATCACTTTGTAAGAAGCTTGATTTGGATACATAAAGTGGTGGAGAATAACCAGGAAGTTGAATAAATCTCATAGGAGTTGGGATGAAGAAGTTATCCCACTTTCAAATCAGGTGATTCAGTTTGCAGTTTGGGAATAGGACATTCTGTGTCGTTTCAATCAAACCAGGATGAATCACTTTGTAAGAAGCTTGATTTGGATATATAAAGTGGTGGGAAAACAGGAAGTGAATAAATCACATAGGAGTTGGGATGAAGAAGTTATCCCACTTTCAAATCAGGTGATTCCAGTTTGCAGTTTGGGAATAGGACAGCTTCTTCGTCGTTCCAATCAAACCAGGATGAATCACTTTGTAAGAAGCTTGATTTGGATACATAAAGTGGTGAATAATCACCAGGAATTGAATAAATATCATAGGAGTTGGGATGAAGAAGTTATCCCACTTTCAAATCAGGTGATTCCAGTTTCGCAGTTTGGGAATAGGACAGCTGTGTCGTTCCAATCAAACCAGGATGAATCACTTTGTAAGAAGCTTGATTTGGATACATAAAGTGGTGGAGAATCACCAGGAAGTTGAATAATTCATAGGAGTTGGGATGAAGAAGTTATCCCACTTTCAAATCAGGTGATTCCAGTTTCGCAGTTTGGGAATAGGACAGCTTCTGTGTCGTTCCAATCAAACCAGGATGAATCACTTTGTAAGAAGCTTGATTTGGATACATAAAGTGGTGGAGAATCACCAGGAAGTTGAATAAATTCATAGGAGCTGGGATGAAGAATTATCCCACTTTCAAATCAGGTGATTCCAGTTTCGCAGTTTGGGAATAGGACAGCTTCTGTGTCGTTCCAATCAAACCAGGATGAATCACTTTGTAAGAAGCTTGATTTGGATACATAAAGTGGTGGAGAATCACCAGGAAGTTGAATAAATCTCATGGAGTTGGGATGAAGAAGTTATCCCACTTTCAAATCAGGTGATTCCAGTTTCGCAGTTTGGGAATAGGCAGCTTCTGTGTCGTTCCAATCAAACCAGGATGAATCACATTGTAAGAAGCTTGATTTGGATACATAAAGTGGTGGAGAATCACCAGGAAGTTGAATAAATCTCATGAGTTGGGATGAAGAAGTTATCCCACTTTCAAATAGGTGATTCCAGTTTCGCAGTTTGGGAATAGGACAGCTTCTGTGTCGTTCCAATCAAACCAGGATGAATCACATTGTAAGAAGCTTGATTTGGATACATAAAGTGGTGAGAATCACCAGGAAGTTGAATAAATCTCATTGGAGTTGGGATGAAGAAGTTATCCCACTTTCAAATCAGGTGATTCCAGTTTCGCAGTTTGGGAATAGGCAGCTTCTGTGTCGTTCCAATCAAACCAGGATGAATCATTGTAAGAAGCTTGATTTGGATACATAAAGTGGTGGAGAATCACCAGGAAGTTGAATAAATCTCATGAGTTGGGATGAAGAAGTTATCCCACTTTCAAATCAGGTGATTCCAGTTCGCAGTTTGGGAATAGGACAGCTTCTTTGTCGTTCCAATCAAACCAGGATGAATCACTTGTAAAAGCTTGATTTGGATACATAAAGTGGTGGAGAATCACCAGGAAGTTGAATAAATCTCATAGGAGTTGGGATAAGAAGTTATCCCACTTTCAAATCAGGTGATTCCAGTTTCGCAGTTTGGGAATAGGACAGCTTTTGTGTCGTTCCAATCAACCAGGATGAATCACTTTGTAAGAAGTTGATTTGGATACATAAAGTGGTGGAGAATAACCAGGAAGTTGAATAAATCTCATAGGAGTTGGGATGAAGAAGTTATCCCACTTTCAAATAGGTGATTCCAGTTTGCAGTTTGGGAATAGGACAGCTTCTGTGTTCAATCAAACCAGGATGAATCACTTTGTAAGAAGCTTGATTTGGAATATAAGTGGTGGAGAATCACAGGAAGTGAATAAATCACATAGGAGTTGGGATGAAGAAGTTATCCCACTTTCAAATCAGGTGATTCCAGTTTCGCAGTTTGGGAATAGGACAGCTTCTGTGTCGTTCCAATCAACCAGGATGAATCACTTTGTAAGAAGCTTGATTTGGATACATAAAGTGGTGGAGAATCACCAGGAAGTTGAATAAATCTAATAGGAGTGGGATGAAGAAGTTATCCCACTTTCAAATCAGGTGATTCCAGTTTCGCAGTTTGGGAATAGGACAGCTTTCATCGTTCCAATCAAACCAGGATGAATCACTTTGTAAGAAGCTTGATTTGGATACATAAAGTGGTGGAGAATCACCAGGAAGTTAATAAATCTCATAGGAGTTGGGAGAAGAAGTTATCCCACTTTCAAATCAGGTGATTCAGTTTCGCAGTTTGGGAATAGGACAGCTTCTTGGTCGTTCCAATCAAACCAGGATGAATCACTTTGTAAAAGCTTGATTTGGATACATAAAGTGGTGGAGAATCACCAGGAAGTTGAATAAATTCATAGGAGTTGGGATGAAGAAGTTATCCCACTTTCAAATCAGGTGATTCCAGTTTCAGTTTGGGAATAGGACATTTGTGTCGTTCCAATCAAACCAGGATGAATCACTTTGTAAGAAGCTTGATTTGGATACATAAAGTGGGGGAGAATCACTAGGAAGTTGAATAAATCTCAGGGAGCTTGGGATGAAGAATTATCTCACTTTCAAATCAGTAATTCTAGTTTTGCATTTTGGGAATAGGACATCTTCTGTGTCGTTCCCAATCAAACAGAATGAATCACATGTAAGAAGCTTGATTTGGATACATAAACTGGTGGAGAATCACCATGAAGTTGAATAAATCTCATGGGGGTTGGGATGAAGAAGTTATCCCACTTTCAAATCAGGTGATTCCCGTTTCGCAGTTTGGGAATAGGGCAGCTTCTGTGTCGTTCCAATCAAACCAGGATGAATCACATTGTAAGAAGCTTGATTTTGATACATAAAGTGGTGTAGAATCACCAGGAAGTTGAATAAATCTCATTGAAGTTGGGATGAAGAAGTTATCCCACTTTCAAATTAGGTTATTCCAGTTTCGCATTTGGGAATAGGAAAGCTTATTCGTCGTTCCAATCAAACCAGGATGAATCACTTAGTAAAAAGCTTCATTTGGATACATAAAGTGGTGGAGAATCACAAGAAGTTGAATAAATCTCATAGGAGCTGGAATTAAGAAGTTATCCCACTTTCAAATCAGGTGATTCCAGTTTCGCAGTTTAGGAATAGGAAAGCTTTTGTGTCGTTCCAATCAAGCCAGGATGAATCCCTTTGTAAGAAGCTTGATTTGGATACATACAGTGGTGGAGAATAACCAGGAAGTTGAATAAATCTCATAGGAGTTGGGATGAAGAAGTTATCCCACTTGTCAAATCAGGTGATTCTAGTTTTGCAGTTTGAGAATAGGACATCTTCTGTGTCGTTTCAATCAAACCAGGATTGAATCACTTTGTAAGAAGCTTGATTTGGATATATAAAGTGGTGGAGAATCAACAGGAAGTGGAATAAATCACATAGGAGTTGGGATGAAAAAGGTTATCCCACTTTCAAATTAGGTGATTCCGGTTTCGCAGTTTGGGAATAGGACAGCTTCTTCGTCGTTCCAATCAAACCACGATGAAATCACTTTGTAAGAAGCTTGATTTGGATACATAAGTGGTGAATAATCACCAGGAAATTGAATAAATATCATAGGAGCTGGGTTGAAGAAGTTATCCCACTTTCAAATCAGGTGATTTCCAGTTTCGCAGTTTGGGAGAGTAGGACAGCTTTAGTGTCGTTCCAATCAAACCAGGATGAATCACTTTGTAAGAAGCTTGATTTTGATACATAAAGTGGTGGAGAAATCCACCAGGACGTTGAAATTAATTTCATAGGAGTTGGGGATGAAGAAGTTATACCACTTTCAAATCAGGTGATTCCAGTTTCACAGTTGGGAATATGACAGATTCTGTGTCGTTCCAATCAAAACAGGATGAATCACTTTGTAAGAAGCTTGATTTGGATACATAAAGTGGTGGAGAATCACCAGGAAGTTGAATAAATCTCATGGGAGCTGGGATGAAGAAATTATCCCACTTTCAAATCAGGTGATTCCAGTTTCGCAGTTTGGGAATAGGACATCTTCTGTGTCATTCCAATCAAACCGGGATGAATCACATTGTAAGAAGCTTGATTTGGATACATAAACTTGTGGAGAATCACCATGAAGTTGAATAAATCTCATTGGAGTTGGGATGAAGAAGTTATCCCACTTTCAAATCAGGTGATTCCAGTTTCGCAGTTTGGGAATAGGGCAGCTTATGTGTCGTTCCAATCAAACCAGGATGAATCACATTGTAAGATGCTTGATTTTGATACATAAAGTGGTGGAGAATCACCAGGAAGTTGAATAAATCTCATTGAAGTTGGGATGAAGAAGTTATCCCACTTTCAAATTAGGTGATTCCAGTTTCGCAGTTTGGGAATAGGATAGCTTCTTCGTCGTTCCAATCAAAACAGGATGAATCACTTTGTAAGAAGCTTGATTTGGATACATAAAGTGGTGGAGAATCACCAGGAAGTTGAATAAATCTCATAGGAGCTGGGATTAAGAAGTTATCCCACTTTCAAATCAGGTGATTCCCAGTTCGCAGTTTGGGAATAGGACAGCTTTTGTATCGTTCGAATCAAGCCAGGATGAATCACTTTGTAAGAAGCTTGATTTGGATACATAAAGTTGTGTAGAATAACCAGGAAGTTGAATAATCTCATAGGAGTTGGGATGAAGAAGTTATCCCACTTTCAAATCAAGTGATTCCAGTTTTGCAGTTTTGGGAATAGGACAGCTTCTGTGTCTTTTCAATCAAACCAGGATGAATCACTTTGTAAGAAGCTTGATTTGGATATATAAAGTGGTGGAGAATCAACAGGAAGTGGAATAAATCACATAGGAGTTGGGATGAAGAAGTTATCCCACTTTCAAATTAGGTGATTCCAGTTTCGCAGTTTGGGAATAGGACAGCTTCTTCGTCGTTCCAATCAAACCAGGATGAATCACTTTGTAAGAAGCTTGATTTGGATACATAAAGTGGTGGAGAATCACCAGGAAATTGAATAAATATCATAGGAGCTGGGATAAGAAGTTATCCCACTTTCAAATCAGGTGATTCTTGTTTCGCAGTTTGGGAATAGGTCAGCTTCTGTGTCGTTCCAATCAAAACTAGGATGAATCACTTTGTAAGAACCTTGATTTGGATACATAAAGTGGTGGAGAATCACCAGGAAATTGAATAAATCTCAAAGGAGCTGGGATGAAGAAGTTATCCCACTTTTCAACTCAGGTGATTCCAGTTTTCCAGTTTGGGAATAGGACATCTTATGCGTCGTTCCAATCAAACGAGGATGAATCAATTTGTAAGAAGCTTGATTTGGATACATAAAGTGGTGGAGAATCACCAGGAAGTTGAATAAATCTCATAGGAGCGGGGTTAAAGAAGTTATCCCACTTTCAAATCAGGTGATTCCAGTTTCGCAGTTTGGGAATAGGACATCTTCTGGGTCATTACAATCAAACCAGGATGAATCACTTTGTAAGAAGCTTGATTTGGATACATAAAGTGGTGGAGAATCACCAGAAAGTTGAATAAACTAATAGCAGTTGGGATGAAGAAGTTATCCCACTTTCAAATCAGGTGATTCTAGTTTTGCAGTTTGGGAATAGGACAGCTTCTGTGTCGTTTCAATCAAACCAGGATGAATAACTTTGTAAGAAGCTTGATTTGGATACATAAAGTGGTGGACTATCCCAGGAAGTTGAATAAATCACATAGGAGTTGGGATGAAGAAGTTATCCCACTTTCAAATTAGGTGATTCCAGTTTTGCAGATTGGGAATAGACAGCTTCTTTGTTGTTCCAATCAAACCAGGATGAATCACTTTGTAAAAAGCTTGATTTGGATACATAAAGTGGTGGAGAATCACCAGGAAGTTGAATAAATCTCATAGGAGCTGGGATAAGGAAGTTATCCCACTTTTAAATCAGGTGATTCCAGTTTCGCAGTTTGGGAATAGGACAGCTTTTGTGTCGTTCCAATCAAGCCAGGATGAATCACTTTGTAAGAAGCTTGATTTGGATACATAAAGTGGTGGAGAATAACCAGGAAGTTGAATAAATCTCATAGGAGTTGGGATGAAGAAGTTATCCCACTTTCAAATCAGGTGATTCCAGTTTCGCAGTTTGAGAATAGGGCAGCTTCTGTGTCGTTCCAATCAAACCAGGATGAATCACTTTGTAAGAAGCTTGATTTTGATACATAAAGTGGTGGAGAATCACCAGGAAATTGAATAAATATCATAGGAGCTGGGATAAAGAAGTTATCCCACTTTCAAATCAGGTGATTCTTGTTTCGCAGTTTGGGAATAGGTCAGCTTCTGTGTCGTTCCAATCAAACTAGGATGAATCACTTTGTAAGAACCTTGATTTGGATACATAAATTGGTGGAGAATCACGAGGAAATTGAATAAATCTCATAAGAGCTGGGATGAAGAAGTTATCCCACTTTCAAATCAGGTGATTCCAGTTTTCCAGTTTGGGAATAGGACATCTTATGCGTCGTTCCAATCAAAACAGGATGAATCACTTTGTAAGAAGTTTGATTTGGATACATAAAGTGGTGGAGAATCACCAGGAAGTTGAATAAATCTCATAGGAGCTGGGTTGAAGAAGTTATCCCACTTTCAAATCAGGTGATTCCAGTTTCGCAGTTTGGGAATAGGACAGCTTCTGTGTCGTTCCAATCAAACCAGGATGAATCACTTTGTAAGAAGCTTGATTTGGATATATAAAGTGGTGGAGAATCGCCAGGAAGTTGAATAAATCTCATAGGAGTTGGGATGAAGAAGTTATCCCACTTTCAAATCAGGTGATTCCAGTTTCGCAGTTTGGGAATAGGACAGCTACTTCATCGTTCCAATCAAACCAGGATGAATCACTTTGTAAGAAGCTTGATTTGGATACATAAAGTGGTGGAGAATCACCAGAAAGTTGAATAAAACTAATAGCAGTTGGGATGAAGAAGTTATCCCACTTTCAAATCAGGTGATTCTAGTTCTGCAGTTTGGGAATAGGACAGCTTCTGTGTCGTTTCAATCAAACCAGGATGAATAACTTTGTAAGAAGCTTGATTTGGATACATAAAGTGGTGGACAATCCCCAGGAAGTTGAATAAATCACATAGGAGTTGGGATGAAGAAGTTATCCCACTTTCAAATTAGGTGATTCCAGTTTTGCAGATTGGGAATAAGACAGCTTCTTTGTTGTTCCAATCAAACCAGGATGAATCACTTTGTAAAAAGCTTGATTTGGATACATAAAGTGGTGGAGAATCACCAGGAAGTTGAATAAATCTCATAGGAGCTGGGATAAGGAAGTTATCCCACTTTTAAATCAGGTGATTCCAGTTTCGCAGTTTGGGAATAGGACAGCTTTTGTGTCGTTCCAATCAAGCCAGGATGAATCACTTTGTAAGAAGCTTGATTTGGATACATAAAGTGGTGGAGAATAACCAGGAAGTTGAATAAATCTCATAGGAGTTGGGATGAAGAAGTTATCCCACTTTCAAATCAGGTGATTCCAGTTTCGCAGTTTGAGAATAGGGCAGCTTCTGTGTCGTTCCAATCAAACCAGGATGAATCACTTTGTAAGAAGCTTGATTTGGATACATAAAGTGGTGGAGAATCACCAGGAAATTGAATAAATATCATAGGAGCTGGGATAAAGAAGTTATCCCACTTTCAAATCAGGTGATTCTTGTTTCGCAGTTTGGGAATAGGTCAGCTTCTGTGTCGTTCCAATCAAACTAGGATGAATCACTTTGTAAGAACCTTGATTTGGATACATAAATTGGTGGAGAATCACGAGGAAATTGAATAAATCTCATAAGAGCTGGGATGAAGAAGTTATCCCACTTTCAAATCAGGTGATTCCAGTTTTCCAGTTTGGGAATAGGACATCTTATGCGTCGTTCCAATCAAAACAGGATGAATCACTTTGTAAGATGTTTGATTTGGATACATAAAGTGGTGGAGAATCACCAGGAAGTTGAATAAATCTCATAGGAGCTGGGTTGAAGAAGTTATCCCACTTTCAAATCAGGTGATTCCAGTTTCGCAGTTTGGGAATAGGACAGCTTCTGTGTCGTTCCAATCAAACCAGGATGAATCACTTTGTAAGAAGCTTGATTTGGATATATAAAGTGGTGGAGAATCGCCAGGAAGTTGAATAAATCTCATAGGAGTTGGGATGAAGAAGTTATCCCACTTTCAAATCAGGTGATTCCAGTTTCGCAGTTTGGGAATAGGACAGCTACTTCATCGTTCCAATCAAACCAGGATGAATCACTTTGTAAGAAGCTTGACTTGGATACATAAAGTGGTGGAGAATTACCAGGAAGTTTAATAAATCTCATAGGAGTTGGGACGAAGAAGTTATCCCACTTTCAAATCAGGTGATTCCAGTTTCACAGTTTGGTAATAGGACAGCTTCTTGGTCGTTCCACTCAAACCACGATGAATCACTTTGTAAGAAGCTTGATTTGGATACATAAAGTGGTGGAGAATCACCAGGAAGTTGAATAAATTTCATAGGAGTTGGGATGAAGAAGTTATACCACTTTCAAATCAGGTGATTCCAGTTTCACAGTTTGGGAATAGGACAGATTTTGTGTCGTTCCAATCAAAACAGGATGAATCACTTTGTAAGAAGCTTGATTTGGATACATAAAGTGGTGGAGAATCACCAGGAAGTTGAATAAATCTCATAGGAGCTGGGATTAAGAAGTTATCCCACTTTCAAATCAGGTGATTCCAGTTCGCAGTTTGGGAATTGGACAGCTTTTGTGTCGTTCGAATCAAGCCAGGATGAATCACTTTGTAAGAAGCTTGATTTGGATAAATAAAGTGGTGTAGAATAACCAGGAAGTTGAATAAATCTCATAGGAGTTGGGATGAAGAAGTTATTCCACTTTCAAATCAGGTGATTCCAGTTTTGCAGTTTAGGAATAGGACAGCTTCTGTGTCGTTTCAATCAAACCAGGATGAATCACTTTGTAAGAAGCTTGATTTGGATACATAAAGTGGTGGAGAATCACCAGGAAGTTGAATAAATCTCATAGGAGCTGGGATAAGGAAGTTATCCCACTTTCAAATTAGGTGGTTCCAGTTTCGCAGTTTGGGAATAGGATAGCTTTTGTGTCGTTCCAATCAAGCCAGGATGAATCACTTTGTAAGAAGCTTGATTTGGATACATAAAGTGGTGGAGAATAACCAGGAAGTTGAATAAATCTCATAGGAGTTGGGATGAAGAAGTTATCCCACTTTCAAATCAGGTGATTCTTGTTTCGCAGTTTGGAAATAGGTCAGCTTCTGTGTCGTTCCAATCAAACTAGGATGAATCACTTTGTAAGAAGCTTGATTTGGATACATAAAGTGGTGGAGAATCACCAGGAAATTGAATAAATCTCAAAGGAGCTGGGATGAAGAAGTTATCCCACTTTCAACTCAGGTGATTCTTGTTTCGCAGTTTGGGAATAGGTCAGCTTCTGTGTCGTTCCAATCAAACTAGGATGAATCACTTTGTAAGAACCTTGATTTGGATACATAAAGTGGTGGAGAATCACGAGGAAATTGAATAAATCTCATAAGAGCTGGGATGAAGAAGTTATCCCACTTTCAAATCAGGTGATTCCAGTTTTCCAGTTTGGGAATAGGACAGCTTCTGTGTCGTTCCAATTAAACCAGGATGAATCACTTTGTAAGAAGCTTGATTTGGATATATAAAGTGGTGGAGAATCGCCAGGAAGTTGAATAAATCTCATAGTAGTTGGGATGAAGATGTTGTCCCACTTTCAAATCAGGTGATTCCAGTTTCGCAGTTTGGGAATAGGACAGCTTCTGTGTCGTTCCAATCAATCCAGGATCAATCACTTTGTAAGAAGCTTGATTTGGATACATAAAGTGGTGTAGAATCACCAGGAAGTTGAACAAATCTCATAGGAGCTGGGATGAAGAAGTTTGATTTGGATACATAAAGTGGTGGAGAATCACCAGGAAGTTGAATAAATCTCATAGGAGCTGGGTTGAAGAAGTTAGCCCACTTTCAAATCAGGTGATTCCAGTTTCGCAGTTTGGGAATAGGACAGCTTCTGTGTCGTTCCAATCAAACCAGGATGAATCACTTTGTAAGAAGCTTGATTTGGATATATAAAGTGGTGGAGAATCGCCAGGAAGTTGAATAAATCTCATAGGAGTTGGGATGAAGAAGTTATCCCACTTTCAAATCAGGTGATTCCAGTTTCGCAGTTTGGGAATAGGACAGCTACTTCATCGTTCCAATCAAACCAGGATGAATCACTTTGTAAGAAGCTTGACTTGGATACATAAAGTGGTGGAGAATTACCAGGAAGTTTAATAAATCTCATAGGAGTTGGGACGAAGAAGTTATCCCACTTTCAAATCAGGTGATTCCAGTTTCACAGTTTGGTAATAGGACAGCTTCTTGGTCGTTCCACTCAAACCACGATGAATCACTTTGTAAGAAGCTTGATTTGGATACATAAAGTGGTGGAGAATCACCAGGAAGTTGAATAAATTTCATAGGAGTTGGGATGAAGAAGTTATACCACTTTCAAATCAGGTGATTCCAGTTTCACAGTTTGGGAATAGGACAGATTTTGTGTCGTTCCAATCAAAACAGGATGAATCACTTTGTAAGAAGCTTGATTTGGATACATAAAGTGGTGGAGAATCACCAGGAAGTTGAATAAATCTCATAGGAGCTGGGATTAAGAAGTTATCCCACTTTCAAATCAGGTGATTCCAGTTCGCAGTTTGGGAATAGGACAGCTTTTGTGTCGTTCGAATCAAGCCAGGATGAATCACTTTGTAAGAAGCTTGATTTGGATAAATAAAGTGGTGTAGAATAACCAGGAAGTTGAATAAATCTCATAGGAGTTGGGATGAAGAAGTTATCCCACTTTCAAATCAGGTGATTCCAGTTTTGCAGTTTAGGAATAGGACAGCTTCTGTGTCGTTTCAATCAAACCAGGATGAATCACTTTGTAAGAAGCTTGATTTGGATATATAAAGTGGTGGAGAATCAACAGGAAGTGGAATAAATCACATAAGAGTTGGGATGAAGAAGTTATCCCACTTTCAAATTAGGTGGTTCCAGTTTCGCAGTTTGGGAATAGGATAGCTTCTTCGTCGTTCCAATCAAACCAGGATGAATCACTTTGTAAGAAGCTTGATTTGGATACATAAAGTGCTGGAGAATCACCAGGAAATTGAATAATATCATAGGAGCTGGGATAAAGAAGTTATCCCACTTTCAAATGAGGTGATTCTTGTTTCGCAGTTTGGAAATAGGTCAGCTTCTGTGTCGTTCCAATCAAACTAGGATGAATCACTTTGTAAGAAGCTTGATATGGATACATAAAGTGGTGGAGAATCACCAGGAAGTTTAATAAATCTCATAGGAGTTGGGACGAAGAAGTTATCCCACTTTCAAATCAGGTGATTCCAGTTTCACAGTTTGGAAATAGGACAGCTTCTTGGTCGTTCCACTCAAACCACGATGAATCACTTTGTAAGAAGCTTGATTTGGATACATAAAGTGGTGGAGAATCACCAGGAAGTTGAATCAATTTCATAGGAGTTGGGATGAAGAAGTTATCCCACTTTCAAATCAGGTGATTCCAGTTTCACAGTTTGGGAATATGACAGATTATGTGTCGTTCCAATCAAACCAGGATGAATCACTTTGTAAGAAGCTTGATTTGGATACATAAAGTGGTGGAGAATCACCAGGAAGTTGAATAAATCTCATGGGAGCTGGGATGAAAAAATTATCCCACTTTCAAATCAGGTGATTCCAGTTTCGCAGTTTGGGAATAGGACAGCTTCTGTGTCGTTCCAATCAAACCAGGATAAATCACATTGTAAGAAGCTTGATTTGGATACATAAAGTGATGGAGAATCACCAGGAAGTTGAATAAATCTCATAGGAGCTGGGATGAAGAAGTTATCCCACTTTCAAATCAGGTGATTCCAATTTTGCAGTTTGGGAATAGGACAGCTTCTTCGTCGTTCCAATCAAGCCAGGATGAATCACTTTGTAAGAAGCTTGATTTGGATACATAAAGTGGTGGAGAATCACCAGGAAGTTGAATAATTCTCATAGTAGTTGGGATGAAGATGTTGTCCCACTTTCAAATCAGGTGATTCCAGTTTCGCAGTTTGGGAATAGGACAGCTTCTGTGTCGTTCCAATCAATCCAGGATCAATAACTTTGTAAGAAGCTTGATTTGGATACATAAAGTGGTGTAGAATCACCAGGAAGTTGAACAAATCTCATAGGAGCTGGGATGAAGAAGTTATCCCACTTTCAAATCAGGTGATTCCAATTTCGCAGTTTGGGAATAGGACAGCTTCTGTGTCGATCCAATCAAACGAGGATGAATCACTTTGTAAGAAACTTGATTTGGATACATAAAGTGGTGGAGAATCACCAGGAAGTTGAATAAATCTCATAGGAGTTGGGATGAAGAAGTTATCCCACTTTCAAATCAGGTGATTCCAGTTTCGCAGTTTGGGAATAGGACAGCTTATGTGTCGTTCCAATCAAACCAGGATGAATCACTTTGTAAGAAGCTTGATTTGGATACATAAAGTGGTGTAGAATCACCAGGAAGTTGAATAAATCTCATAGGAGCTGGGATAAAGAAGTTATCCTACTTTCAAATCAGGTGATTCTAGTTTCGCAGTTTGGGAATATGACATATTCTGTGTCGTTCCAATCAAACCAGGATGAATCACTTTGTAAGAAACTTGATTTGGATACATAAAGTGGTGGAGAATCACCAGGAAGATGAATAAATCTCATAGGAGCTGGGATGAAGAAGTTATCCCACTTTCAAATCAGGTGATTCTAGTTTTCCAGTTTGGGAATAGGACAACTTCTTCGTCGTTCAATTCAAACCAGGATGAATCACTTAGTAAGAAGCTTGGTTTGGATACATAAAGTGGTGGAGAATCACCAGGAAGTTGAATAAATCTCATAGTAGTTGGGATGAAGAAGTTATCCCACATTCAAATCAGGTGATTCCAGTTTCGCAGTTTGGGAATAGGGCAGCTTCTGTGTCGTTCCAATCTAACCAGGATGAATCACATTGTAAGAAGCTTGATTTGGATACATAAAGTGGTGGAGAATGACCCGGAAGTTGAATAAATCTCATAGTAGTTGGGATGAAGAAGTTATCCAACTTTCAAATCAGGTGATTCTAGTTTTCCAGTTTGGGAATAGGAGAGCTTCTTCGTCGTTCCAATCAAGCCAGGATGAATCACTTTGTAAGAAGCTTGATTTGGATACATAAAGTGGTGAAGAATCACCAGGAAGTTGAATAAATCTCATAGGAGCTGGGATGAAGAAGTTATCCCACTTTCAAATCAGGTGATTCCAGTTTTGCAGTTTGGGAATAGGACAGCTTCTTCGTCGTTCCAATCAAGCCAGGATGAATCACTTTGTAAGAAGCTTGAATTGGATACATAAAGTGGTGGAGAATCACCAGGAAGTTGAATAATTCTCATAGTAGTAGGGATGAAGATGTTATCCCACTTTCAAATCAGGTGATTCCAGTTTCGCAGTTTGGGAATAGGACAGCTTCTGTGTCGTTCCAATCAATCCAGGATGAATCACTTTGTAAGAAGCTTGATTTGGATACATAAAGTGGTGTAGAATCACCAGGAAGTTGAACAAATCTCATAGGAGCTGGGATGAAGAAGTTATCCCACTTTCAAATCAGGTGATTCCAATTTCGCAGTTTGGGAATAGGACAGCTTCTGTGTCGATCCAATCAAACGAGGATGAATCACTTTGTAAGAAACTTGATTTGGATACATAAAGTGGTGGAGAATCACCAGGAAGTTGAATAAATCTCATAGGAGTTGGGATGAAGAAGTTATCCCACTTTCAAATCAGGTGATTCCAGTTTCGCAGTTTGGGAATAGGACAGCTTATGTGTCGTTCCAATCAAACCAGGATGAATCACTTTGTAAGAAGCTTGATTTGGATACATAAAGTGGTGTAGAATCACCAGGAAGTTGAATAAATCTCATAGGAGCTGGGATAAAGAAGTTATCCTACTTTCAAATCAGGTGATTCTAGTTTCGCAGTTTGGGAATATGACAGATTCTGTGTCGTTCCAATCAAACCAGGATGAATCACTTTGTAAGAAACTTGATTTGGATACATAAAGTGGTGGAGAATGACCAGGAAGTTGAATAAATCTCATAGGAGCTGGGATGAAGAAGTTATCCCACTTTCAAATCAGGTGATTCTAGTTTTCCAGTTTTTGGAATAGGACAACTTCTTCGTCGTTCAATTCAAACCAGGATGAATCACTTAGTAAGAAGCTTGGTTTGGATACATAAAGTGGTGGAGAATCACCAGGAAGTTGAATAAATCTCATAGTAGTTGGGATGAAGAAGTTATCCCACTTTCAAATCAGGTGATTCCAGTTTCGCAGTTTGGGAATAGGGCAGCTTCTGTGTCGTTCCAATCTAACCAGGATGAATCACATTGTAAGAAGCTTGATTTGGATACATAAAGTGGTGGAGAATGACCCGGAAGTTGAATAAATCTCATAGTAGTTGGGATGAAGAAGTTATCCAACTTTCAAATCAGGTGATTCTAGTTTTCCAGTTTGGGAATAGGAGAGCTTCTTCGTCGTTCCAATCAAGCCAGGATGAATCACTTTGTAAGAAGCTTGATTTGGATACATAAAGTGGTGAAGAATCACCAGGAAGTTGAATAAATCTCATAGGAGCTGGGATGAAGAAGTTATCCCACTTTCAAATCAGGTGATTCCAGTTTTGCAGTTTGGGAATAGGACAGCTTCTTCGTCGTTCCAATCAAGCCAGGATGAATCACTTTGTAAGAAGCTTGAATTGGATACATAAAGTGGTGGAGAATCACCAGGAAGTTGAATAATTCTCATAGTAGTTGGGATGAAGATGTTATCCCACTTTCAAATCAGGTGATTCCAGTTTCGCAGTTTGGGAATACGACAGCTTCTGTGTCGTTCCAATCAATCCAGGATGAATCACTTTGTAAGAAGCTTGATTTGGATACATAAAGTGGTGTAAAATCACCAGGAAGTTGAACAAATCTCATAGGAGCTGGGATGAAGAAGTTATCCCACTTTCAAATCAGGTGATTCCAATTTCGCAGTTTGGGAATAGGACAGCTTCTGTGTCGTTCCAATCAAACCAGGATGAATCACTTTGTAAGAAGCTTGATTTGGATACATAAAGTGGTGTAGAATCACCAGGAAGTTGAATAAATCTCATAGGAGCTGGGATAAAGAAGTTATCCTACTTTCAAATCAGGTGATTCTAGTTTCGCAGTTTGGGAATATGACAGATTCTGTGTCGTTCCAATCAAACCAGGATGAATCACTTTGTAAGAAACTTGATTTGGATACATAAAGTGGTGTAGAATCACCAGGAAGTTGAACAAATCTCATAGGAGTTGGGATGAAGAAGTTATCCCACTTTCAAATCAGGTGATTCCAGTTTCGCAGTTTGGGAATAGGACAGCTTATGTGTCGTTCCAATCAAACCAGGATGAATCACTTTGTAAGAAGCTTGATTTGGATACATAAAGTGGTGTAGAATCACCAGGAAGTTGAATAAATCTCATAGGAGCTGGGATAAAGAAGTTATCCTACTTTCAAATCAGGTGATTCTAGTTTCGCAGTTTGGGAATATGACAGATTCTGTGTCGTTCCAATCAAACCAGGATGAATCACTTTGTAAGAAACTTGATTTGGATACATAAAGTGGTGGAGAATCACCAGGAAGTTGAATAAATCTCATAGGAGCTGGGATGAAGAAGTTATCCCACTTTCAAATCAGGTGATTCTAGTTTTCCAGTTTGGGAATAGGACAACTTCTTCGTCGTTCAATTCAAACCAGGATGAATCACTTAGTAAGAAGCTTGGTTTGGATACATAAAGTGGTGGAGAATCACCAGGAAGTTGAATAAATCTCATAGTAGTTGGGATGAAGAAGTTATCCCACTTTCAAATCAGGTGATTCCAGTTTCGCAGTTTGGGAATAGGGCAGCTTCTGTGTCGTTCCAATCTAACCAGGATGAATCACATTGTAAGAAGCTTGATTTGGATACATAAAGTGGTGGAGAATGACCCGGAGGTTGAATAAATCTCATAGTAGTTGGGATGAAGAAGTTATCCAACTTTCAAATCAGGTGATTCTAGTTTTCCAGTTTGGGAATAGGAGAGCTTCTTCGTCGTTCCAATCAAGCCAGGATGAATCACTTTGTAAGAAGCTTGATTTGGATACATAAAGTGGTGAAGAATCACCAGGAAGTTGAATAAATCTCATAGGAGCTGGGATGAAGAAGTTATCCCACTTTCAAATCAGGTGATTCCAGTTTTGCAGTTTGGGAATAGGACAGCTTCTTCGTCGTTCCAATCAAGCCAGGATGAATCACTTTGTAAGAAGCTTGAATTGGATACATAAAGTGGTGGAGAATCACCAGGAAGTTGAATAATTCTCATAGTAGTTGGGATGAAGATGTTATCCCACTTTCAAATCAGGTGATTCCAGTTTCGCAGTTTGGGAATAGGACAGCTTCTGTGTCGTTCCAATCAATCCAGGATGAATCACTTTGTAAGAAGCTTGATTTGGATACATAAAGTGGTGTAGAATCACCAGGAAGTTGAACAAATCTCATAGGAGCTGGGATGAAGAAGTTATCCCACTTTCAAATCAGGTGATTCCAATTTCGCAGTTTGGGAATAGGACAGCTTCTGTGTCGTTCCAATCAAACCAGGATGAATCACTTTGTAAGAAGCTTGATTTGGATACATAAAGTGGTGTAGAATCACCAGGAAGTTGAATAAATCTCATAGGAGCTGGGATAAAGAAGTTATCCTACTTTCAAATCAGGTGATTCTAGTTTCGCAGTTTGGGAATATGACAGATTCTGTGTCGTTCCAATCAAACCAGGATGAATCACTTTGTAAGAAACTTGATTTGGATACATAAAGTGGTGTAGAATCACCAGGAAGTTGAACAAATCTCATAGGAGTTGGGATGAAGAAGTTATCCCACTTTCAAATCAGGTGATTCCAGTTTCGCAGTTTGGGAATAGGACAGCTTATGTGTCGTTCCAATCAAACCAGGATGAATCACTTTGTAAGAAGCTTGATTTGGATACATAAAGTGGTGTAGAATCACCAGGAAGTTGAATAAATCTCATAGGAGCTGGGATAAAGAAGTTATCCTACTTTCAAATCAGGTGATTCTAGTTTCGCAGTTTGGGAATATGACAGATTCTGTGTCGTTCCAATCAAACCAGGATGAATCACTTTGTAAGAAACTTGATTTGGATACATAAAGTGGTGGAGAATCACCAGGAAGTTGAATAAATCTCATAGGAGCTGGGATGAAGAAGTTATCCCACTTTCAAATCAGGTGATTCTAGTTTTCCAGTTTGGGAATAGGACAACTTCTTCGTCGTTCAATTCAAACCAGGATGAATCACTTAGTAAGAAGCTTGGTTTGGATACATAAAGTGGTGGAGAATCACCAGGAAGTTGAATAAATCTCATAGTAGTTGGGATGAAGAAGTTATCCCACTTTCAAATCAGGTGATTCCAGTTTCGCAGTTTGGGAATAGGGCAGCTTCTGTGTCGTTCCAATCTAACCAGGATGAATCACATTGTAAGAAGCTTGATTTGGATACATAAAGTGGTGGAGAATGACCCGGAGGTTGAATAAATCTCATAGTAGTTGGGATGAAGAAGTTATCCAACTTTCAAATCAGGTGATTCTAGTTTTCCAGTTTGGGAATAGGAGAGCTTCTTCGTCGTTCCAATCAAGCCAGGATGAATCACTTTGTAAGAAGCTTGATTTGGATACATAAAGTGGTGAAGAATCACCAGGAAGTTGAATAAATCTCATAGGAGCTGGGATGAAGAAGTTATCCCACTTTCAAATCAGGTGATTCCAGTTTTGCAGTTTGGGAATAGGACAGCTTCTTCGTCGTTCCAATCAAGCCAGGATGAATCACTTTGTAAGAAGCTTGAATTGGATACATAAAGTGGTGGAGAATCACCAGGAAGTTGAATAATTCTCATAGTAGTTGGGATGAAGATGTTATCCCACTTTCAAATCAGGTGATTCCAGTTTCGCAGTTTGGGAATAGGACAGCTTCTGTGTCGTTCCAATCAATCCAGGATGAATCACTTTGTAAGAAGCTTGATTTGGATACATAAAGTGGTGTAGAATCACCAGGAAGTTGAACAAATCTCATAGGAGCTGGGATGAAGAAGTTATCCCACTTTCAAATCAGGTGATTCCAATTTCGCAGTTTGGGAATAGGACAGCTTCTGTGTCGATCCAA
This sequence comes from Brassica juncea, assembly GCA_018703725.1. NCBI lineage: Eukaryota > Viridiplantae > Streptophyta > Magnoliopsida > Brassicales > Brassicaceae > Brassica > Brassica juncea. The sequence continues at coordinate 24,859 of JAATWR010000673.1, forward strand.
TCAAACGAGGATGAATCACTTTGTAAGAAACTTGATTTGGATACATAAAGTGGTGGATAATCACCAGGAAGTTGAATAAATCTCATAGGAGTTGGGATGAAGAAGTTATCCCACTTTCAAATCAGGTGATTCCAGTTTCGCAGTTTGGGAATAGGACAGCTTATGTGTCGTTCCAATCAAACCAGGATGAATCACTTTGTAAGAAGCTTTATTTGGATACATAAAGTGGTGTAGAATCACCAGGAAGTTGAAGAAATCTCATAGGAGCTGGGATAAAGAAGTTATCCCACTTTCAAATCAGGTGATTCTAGTTTCGCAGTTTGGGAATATGACAGATTCTGTGTCGTTCCAATCAAACCAGGATGAATCACTTTGTAAGAAACTTGATTTGGATACATAAAGTGGTGGAGAATCACCAGGAAGTTGAATAAATCTCATAGGAGCTGGGATGAAGAAGTTATCCCACTTTCAAATCAGGTGATTCTAGTTTTCCAGTTGGAATAGGACAACTTCTTCGTCGTTCAATTCAAACCAGGATGAATCACTTAGTAAGAAGCTTGGTTTGGATACATAAAGTTGGGATGAAGAAGTTATCCCACTTTCAAATCAGGTGATTCCAGTTTCGCAGTTTGGGAATAGGGCAGCTTCTGTGTCGTTCCAATCTAACCAGGATGAATCACATTGTAAGAAGCTTGATTTGGATACATAAAGTGGTGGAGAATGACCAGGAAGTTGAATAAATCTCATAGTAGTTGGGATGAAGAAGTTATCCAACTTTCAAATCAGGTGATTCTAGTTTTCCAGTTTGGGAATAGGAGAGCTTCTTCGTCGTTCCAATCAAGCCAGGATGAATCACTTTGTAAGAAGCTTGATTTGGATACATAAAGTGGTGAAGAATCACCAGGAAGTTGAATAAATCTCATAGGAGCTGGGATGAAGAAGTTATCCCACTTTCAAATCAGGTGATTCCAGTTTTGCAGTTTGGGAATAGGACAGCTTCTTCGTCGTTCCAATCAAGCCAGGATGAATCACTTTGTAAGAAGCTTGATTTGGATACATAAAGTGGTGGAGAATCACCAGGAAGTTGAATAAATCTCATAGTAGTTGGGATGAAGAAGTTATCCCACTTTCAAATCAGGTGATTCCAGTTTCGCAGTTTGGGAATAGGGCAGCTTCTGTGTCGTTCCAATCTAACCAGGATGAATCACATTGTAAGAAGCTTGATTTGGATACATAAAGTGGTGGAGAATGACCAGGAAGTTGAATAAATCTCATAGTAGTTGGGATGAAGAAGTTATCCAACTTTCAAATCAGGTGATTCTAGTTTTCCAGTTTGGGAATAGGAGAGCTTCTTCGTCGTTCCAATCAAGCCAGGATGAATCACTTTGTAAGAAGCTTGATTTGGATACATAAAGTGGTGAAGAATCACCAGGAAGTTGAATAAATCTCATAGGAGCTGGGATGAAGAAGTTATCCCACTTTCAAATCAGGTGATTCCAGTTTTGCAGTTTGGGAATAGGACAGCTTCTTCGTCGTTCCAATCAAGCCAGGATGAATCACTTTGTAAGAAGCTTGATTTGGATACATAAAGTGGTGGAGAATCACCAGGAAGTTGAATAATTCTCATAGTAGTTGGGATGAAGATATTATCCCACTTTCAAATCAGGTGATTCCAGTTTCGCAGTTTGGGAATAGGACAGCTTCTGTGTCGTTCCAATCAATCCAGGATGAATCACTTTGTAAGAAGCTTGATTTGGATACATAAAGTGGTGTAGAATCACCAGGAAGTTGAACAAATCTCATAGGAGCTGGGATGAAGAAGTTATCCCACTTTCAAATCAGGTGATTCCAGTTTCACAGTTTGGGAATAGGACAGCTTCTGTATCGTTCCAATCAAACCAGGATGAATCACTTTGTAAGAAACTTGATTTGGATACATAAAGTGGTGGAGAATCACCAGGAAGTTGAATAAATCTCATAGGAGTTGGGATGAAGAAGTTATCCCACTTTCAAATCAGGTGATTCCAGTTTCGCAGTTTGGGAATAGGACAGCTTATGTGTCGTTCCAATCAAACCAGGATGAATCACTTTGTAAGAAGCTTGATTTGGATACATAAAGTGGTGTAGAATCACCAGGAAGTTGAATAAATCTCATAGGAGCTGGGATAAAGAAGTTATCCCACTTTCAAATCAGGTGATTCTAGTTTCGCAGTTTGGGAATATGACAGATTCTGTGTCGTTCCAATCAAACCAGGATGAATCACTTTGTAAGAAACTTGATTTGGATACATAAAGTGGTGTAGAATCACCAGGAAGTTGAATAAATCTCATAGGAGCTGGGATGAAGAAGTTATCCCACTTTCAAATCAGGTGATTCTAGTTTTCCAGTTTGGGAATAGGACAACTTCTTCGTCGTTCAATTCAAACCAGGATGAATCACTTAGTAAGAAGCTTGGTTTGGATACATAAAGTGGTGGAGAATCACCAGGAAGTTGAATAAATCTCATAGTAGTTGGGATGAAGAAGTTATCCCACTTTCAGATCAGGTGATTCCAGTTTCGCAGTTTGGGAATAGGGCAGCTTCTGTGTCGTTCCAATCTAACCAGGCTGAATCACATTGTAAGAAGCTTGATTTGGATACATAAAGTGGTGGAGAATCACCAGGAAGTTGAATAAATCTCATTGAAGTTGGGATGGAGAAGTTATCCCACTTTCAAATCAGGTGATACCAGTTTCCCAGTTTGGGAATAGGGCAGCTTTTGTGTCGTTCCAATCAAACCAGGATGAATCACATTGTAAGAAGCTTGATTTGGATACATAAAGTGGTGGAGAATCACCAGGAAGTTGAATAAATCTCATTGAAGTTGGGATGAAGAAGTTATCCCACTTTCAAATTAGGTGATTCTAGTTTTCCAGTTTGGGAATAGAACAGCTTCTTCGTCGTTCCAATCAAACCAAGAAGAATCACTTTGTAAGAAGCTTGATTTGGATACATAAAGGGGTGTAGAATCACCAGGAAGTTGAATAAATCTCATAGGAGTTGGGATGAAGAAGTTATCCCACTTTCAAATCAGGTGATACCAGTTTCCCAGTGTGGGAATAGGACAGTTTATGTGTCGTTTCAATCAAACCAGGATGAATCACTTTGTAAGAAGCTTGATTTGGATACATAAAGTGGTGGAGAATCACCAGGAAGTTGAATAAATCTCATAGGAGCTGGGATGAAGAAGTTATCCCACTTTCAAATCAGGTGATTCAAGTTTTCCAGTTTGGGAATAGGACAACTTCTTCGTCGTTCAATTCAAACCAGGATGAATCACTTAGTAAGAAGCTTGGTTTGGATACATAAAGTGGTGGAGAATCACCAGGAAGTTGAATAAATCACATAGTAGTTGGGATGAAGAAGTTATCCCACTTTCAAATCAGGTGATTCCAATTTCGCAGTTTGGGAATAGGACATCTTCTGTGTCGTTCCAATCAAACCAGGTTGAATCACATTGTAAGAAGCTTGATTTGGATACATTAAGTGGTGAAGAATCACCATGAAGTTGAATAAATCTCATTGAAGTTTGGGAATAGGACATCTTATGTGTCGTTTCAATCAAATCAGGATGAATCACTTTGTAAGAAGCTTGATTTAGATATATAAAGTGGTGGAGAATCACCAGGAAGTTGAATAAATCTCATAGGAGTTGGGATGAAGAAGTTATCTCACTTTCAAATCAGGTGATTCCAGTTTTGCAGTTTGGGAATAGGGCAGCTTCTGTGTCGTTCCAATCAAACCATGATGAATCACATTGTAAGAAGCTTTATTTGGATACATAAAGTGGTGGAGAATCACCAGGAAGTTGAATAAATCTCATTGAAATTGGGATGAAGAAGTTATCCCACTTTCAAATTAGGTGATTCCAGTTTCGCAGTTTGGGAATAGGAGAGCTTATGTGTCGTTTCAATCAAACCAGGATGAATCACTTTGTAAGAAGCTTGATTTGGATACATAAAGTGGTGGAGAATCACCAGGAAGTTGAATAAATCTCATAGGAGCTGGGATGAAGAAGTTATCCCACTTTCAAATCAGGTGATTCCAGTTTTGCAGTTTGGGAATAGGACAGCTTCTTCGTCGTTCCAATCAAGCCAGGATGAATCACTTTGTAAGAAGCTTGATTTGGATACATAAAGTGGTGGAGAATCACCAGGAAGTTGAATAATTCTCATAGTAGTTGGGATGAAGATGTTATCCCACTTTCAAATCAGGTGATTCCAGTTTCGCAGTTTGGGAATAGGACAGCTTCTGTGTCGTTCCAATCAAACCAGGATGAATCACTTTGTAAGAAACTTGATTTGGATACATAAAGTGGTGGAGAATCACCAGGAAGTTGAATAAATCTCATAGGAGTTGGGATGAAGAAGTTATCCCACTTTCAAATCAGGTGATTCCAGTTTGGCAGTTTGGGAATAGGACAGCTTATGTGTCGTTCCAATCAAACCAGGATGAATTACTTTGTAAGAAGCTTGATTTGGATACATAAAGTGGTGTAGAATCACCAGGAAGTTGAATAAATCTCATAGGAGCTGGGATAAAGAAGTTATCCCACTTTCAAATCAGGTGATTCTAGTTTCGCAGTTTGGGAATATGACAGATTCTGTGTCGTTCCAATCAAACCAGGATGAATCACTTTGTAAGAAACTTGATTTGGATACATAAAGTGGTGGAGAATCACCAGGAAGTTGAATAAATCTCATAGGAGCTGGGATGAAGAAGTTATCCCACTTTCAAATCAGGTGATTCTAGTTTTCCAGTTTGGGAATAGGACAACTTCTTCGTCGTTCAATTCAAACCAGGATGAATCACTTAGTAAGAAGCTTGGTTTGGATACATAAAGTGGTGGAGAATCACCAGGAAGTTGAATAAATCTCATAGTAGTTGGGATGAAGAAGTTATCCCACTTTCAAATCAGGTGATTCCAGTTTCGCAGTTTGGGAATAGGGCAGCTTCTGTGTCGTTCCAATCTAACCAGGCTGAATCACATTGTAAGAAGCTTGATTTGGATACATAAAGTGGTGGAGAATCACCAGGAAGTTGAATAAATCTCATTGAAGTTGGGATGGAGAAGTTATCGCACTTTCAAATCAGGTGATACCAGTTTCCCAGTTTGGGAATAGGGCAGCTTTTGTGTCGTTCCAATCAAACCAGGATGAATCACATTGTAAGAAGCTTGATTTGGATACATAAAGTGGTGGAGAATCACCAGGAAGTTGAATAAATCTCATTGAAGTTGGGATGAAGAAGTTATCCCACTTTCAAATTAGGTGATTCTAGTTTTCCAGTTTGGGAATAGAACAGTTTCTTCGTCGTTCCAATCAAACCAAGAAGAATCACTTTGTAAGAAGCTTGATTTGGATACATAAAGGGGTGTAGAATCACCAGGAAGTTGAATAAATCTCATAGGAGTTGGGATGAAGAAGTTATCCCACTTTCAAATCAGGTGATACCAGTTTCCCAGTGTGGGAATAGGACAGTTTATGTGTCGTTTCAATCAAACCAGGATGAATCACTTTGTAAGAAGCTTGATTTGGATACATAAAGTGGTGGAGAATCACCAGGAAGTTGAATAAATCTCATAGGAGCTGGGATGAAGAAGTTATCCCACTTTCAAATCAGGTGATTCAAATTTTCCAGTTTGGGAATAGGACAACTTCTTCGTCGTTCAATTCAAACCAGGATGAATCACTTAGTAAGAACCTTGGTTTGGATACATAAAGTGGTGGAGAATCACCAGGAAGTTGAATAAATCACATAGTAGTTGGGATGAAGAAGTTATCCCACTTTCAAATCAGGTGATTCCAATTTCGCAGTTTGGGAATAGGACATCTTCTGTGTCGTTCCAATCAAACCAGGTTGAATCACATTGTAAGAAGCTTGATTTGGATACATTAAGTGGTGAAGAATCACCATGAAGTTGAATAAATCTCATTGAAGTTTGGGAATAGGACATCTTATGTGTCGTTTCAATCAAATCAGGATGAATCACTTTGTAAGAAGCTTGATTTAGATATATAAAGTGGTGGAGAATCACCAGGAAGTTGAATAAATCACATAGGAGTTGGGATGAAGAAGTTATCTCACTTTCAAATCAGGTGATTCCAGTTTTGCAGTTTGGGAATAGGGCAGCTTCTGTGTCGTTCCAATCAAACCATGATGAATCACATTGTAAGAAGCTTTATTTGGATACATAAAGTGGTGGAGAATCACCAGGAAGTTGAATAAATCTCATTGAAATTGGGATGAAGAAGTTATCCCACTTTCAAATCAGGTGATTCCAGTTTGGCAGTTTGGGAATAGGACAGCTTATGTGTCGTTCCAATCAAACCAGGATGAATCACTTTGTAAGAAGCTTGATTTGGATACATAAAGTGGTGTAGAATCACCAGGAAGTTGAATAAATCTCATAGGAGCTGGGATGAAGAAGTTATCCCACTTTCAAATCAGGTGATTCCAGTTTTGCAGTTTGGGAATAGGACAGCTTCTTCGTCGTTCCAATCAAGCCAGGATGAATCACTTTGTAAGAAGCTTGATTTGGATACATAAAGTGGTGGAGAATCACCAGGAAGTTGAATAATTCTCATAGTAGTTGGGATGAAGATGTTATCCCACTTTCAAATCAGGTGATTCCAGTTTCGCAGTTTGGGAATAGGACAGCTTCTGTGTCGTTCCAATCAAACCAGGATGAATCACTTTGTAAGAAACTTGATTTGGATACATAAAGTGGTGGAGAATCACCAGGAAGTTGAATAAATCTCATAGGAGTTGGGATGAAGAAGTTATCCCACTTTCAAATCAGGTGATTCCAGTTTGGCAGTTTGGGAATAGGACAGCTTATGTGTCGTTCCAATCAAACCAGGATGAATCACTTTGTAAGAAGCTTGATTTGGATACATAAAGTGGTGTAGAATCACCAGGAAGTTGAATAAATCTCATAGGAGCTGGGATAAAGAAGTTATCCCACTTTCAAATCAGGTGATTCTAGTTTCGCAGTTTGGGAATATGACAGATTCTGTGTCGTTCCAATCAAACCAGGATGAATCACTTTGTAAGAAACTTGATTTGGATACATAAAGTGGTGGAGAATCACCAGGAAGTTGAATAAATCTCATAGGAGCTGGGATGAAGAAGTTATCCCACTTTCAAATCAGGTGATTCTAGTTTTCCAGTTTGGGAATAGGACAACTTCTTCGTCGTTCAATTCAAACCAGGATGAATCACTTAGTAAGAAGCTTGGTTTGGATACATAAAGTGGTGGAGAATCACCAGGAAGTTGAATAAATCTCATAGTAGTTGGGATGAAGAAGTTATCCCACTTTCAAATCAGGTGATTCCAGTTTCGCAGTTTGGGAATAGGGCAGCTTCTGTGTCGTTCCAATCTAACCAGGATGAATCACATTGTAAGAAGCTTGATTTGGATACATAAAGTGGTGGAGAATGACCAGGAAGTTGAATAAATCTCATAGTAGTTGGGATGAAGAAGTTATCCAACTTTCAAATCAGGTGATTCTAGTTTTCCAGTTTGGGAATAGGAGAGCTTCTTTGTCGTTCCAATCAAGCCAGGATGAATCACTTTGTAAGAAGTTTGATTTGGATACATAAATGGGTGGAGAATCACCAGGAAGTTGAATAAATCTCATAGGAGTTGGCATGAAGAAGTTATCCCACTTTCAAATCAGGTGATACCAGTTTCCCAGTGTGGGAATAGGACAGTTTATGTGTCGTTTCAATCAAACCAGGATGAATCACTTTGTAAGAAGCTTGATTTGGATACATTAAGTGGTGAAGAATCACCATGAAGTTGAATAAATCTCATTGAAGTTTGGGAATAGGACATCTTATGTGTCGTTTCAATCAAATCAGGATGAATCACTTTGTAAGAAGCTTGATTTAGATATATAAAGTGGTGGAGAATCACCAGGAAGTTGAATAAATCTCATAGTAGTTGGGATGAAGAAGTTATCCCACTTTCAAATCAGGTGATTCCAGTTTCGCAGTTTGGGAATAGGGCAGCTTCTGTGTCGTTCCAATATAACCAGGATGAATCACATTGTAAGAAGCTTGATTTGGATACATAAAGTGGTGGAGAATGACCAGGAAGTTGAATAAATCTCATAGTAGTTGGGATGAAGAAGTTATCCAACTTTCAAATCAGGTGATTCTAGTTTTCCAGTTTGGGAATAGGAGAGCTTATGTGTCGTTCCAATCAAGCCAGGATGAATCACTTTGTAAGAAGCTTGATTTGGATACATAAATGGGTGGAGAATCACCAGGAAGTTGAATAAATCTCATAGGAGTTGGGATGAAGAAGTTATCCCACTTTCAAATCAGGTGATACCAGTTTCCCAGTGTGGGAATAGGACAGTTTATGTGTCGTTTCAATCAAACCAGGATGAATCACTTTGTAAGAAGCTTGATTTGGATACATAAAGTGGTGGAGAATCACCAGGAAGTTGAATAAATCTCATAGGAGCTGGGATGAAGAAGTTATCCCACTTTCAAATCAGGTGATTCTAGTTTTCCAGTTTGGGAATAGGACAACTTCTTCGTCGTTCAATTCAAACCAGGATGAATCACTTAGTAAGAAGCTTGGTTTGGATACATAAAGTGGTGGAGAATCACCAGGAAGTTGAATAAATCTCATAGTAGTTGGGATGAAGAAGTTATCCCACTTTCAAATCAGGTGATTCCAGTTTCGCAGTTTTGGAATAGGGCAGCTTCTGTGTCGTTCCAATCTAACCAGGATGAATCACATTGTAAGAAGCTTGATTTGGATACATAAAGTGGTGGAGAATGACCAGGAAGTTGAATAAATCTCATAGTAGTTGGGATGAAGAAGTTATCCAACTTTCAAATCAGGTGATTCTAGTTTTCCAGTTTGGGAATAGGAGAGCTTCTTCGTCGTTCCAATCAAGCCAGGATGAATCACTTTGTAAGAAGTTTGATTTGGATACATAAATGGGTGGAGAATCACCAGGAAGTTGAATAAATCTCATAGGACTTGGGATTAAGAAGTTATCCCACTTTCAAATCAGGTGATACCAGTTTCCCAGTGTGGGAATAGGACAGTTTATGTGTCGTTTCAATCAAACCAGGATGAATCACTTTGTAAGAAGCTTGATTTGGATACATAAAGTGGTGGAGAATCACCAGGAAGTTGAATAAATCTCATAGGAGCTGGGATGAAGAAGTTATCCCACTTTCAAATCAGGTGATTCAAGTTTTCCAGTTTGGGAATAGGACAACTTCTTCGTCGTTCAATTCAAACCAGGATGAATCACTTAGTAAGAAACTTGGTTTGGATACATAAAGTGGTGGAGAATCACCAGGAAGTTGAATAAATCACATAGTAGTTGGGATGAAGAAGTTATCCCACTTTCAAATCAGGTGATTCCAATTTCGCTGTTTGGGAATAGGACATCTTCTGTGTTGTTCCAATAAAACCAGGTTGAATCACATTGTAAGAAGCTTGATTTCGATACATTAAGTGGTGAAGAATCACCATGAAGTTGAATAAATCTCATTGAAGTTTGGGAATAGGACATCTTATGTGTCGTTTCAATCAAATCAGGATGAATCACTTTGTAAGAAGCTTGATTTAGATATATAAAGTGGTGGAGAATCACCAGGAAGTTGAATAAATCTCATAGTAGTTGGGATGAAGAAGTTATCCCACTTTCAAATCAGGTGATTCCAGTTTCGCAGTTTGGGAATAGGGCAGCTTCTGTGTCGTTCCAATCTAACCAGGATGAATCACATTGTAAGAAGCCTTATTTGGATACATAAAGTGGTGGAGAATGACCAGGAAGTTGAATAAATCTCATAGTAGTTGGGATGAAGAAGTTATCCAACTTTCAAATCAGGTGATTCTAGTTTTCCAGTTTGGGAATAGGAGAGCTTATGTGTCGTTCCAATCAAGCCAGGATGAATCACTTTGTAAGAAGCTTGATTTGGATACATAAATGGGTGGAGAATCACCAGGAAGTTGAATAAATCTCATAGGAGTTGGGATGAAGAAGTTATCCCACTTTCAAATCAGGTGATACCAGTTTCCCAGTGTGGGAATAGGACAGTTTATGTGTCGTTTCAATCAAACCAGGATGAATCACTTTGTAAGAAGCTTGATTTGGATACATAAAGTGGTGGAGAATCACCAGGAAGTTGAATAAATCTCATAGGAGCTGGGATGAAGAAGTTATCCCACTTTCAAATCAGGTGATTCAAGTTTTCCAGTTTGGGAATAGGACAACTTCTTCGTCGTTCAATTCAAACCAGGATGAATCACTTAGTAAGAAGCTTGGTTTGGATACATAAAGTGGTGGAGAATCACCAGGAAGTTGAATAAATCTCATAGTAGTTGGGATGAAGAAGTTATCCCACTTTCAAATCAGGTGATTCCAGTTTCCCAGTGTGGGAATAGGACAGTTTATGTGTCGTTTCAATCAAACCAGGATGAATCACTTTGTAAGAAGCTTGATTTGGATACATAAAGTGGTGGAGAATCACCAGGAAGTTGAATAAATCTCATAGGAGCTGGGATGAAGAAGTTATCCCACTTTCAAATCAGGTGATTCAAGTTTTCCAGTTTGGGAATAGGACAACTTCTTCGTCGTTCAATTCAAACCAGGATGAATCACTTAGTAAGAAACTTGGTTTGGATACATAAAGTGGTGGAGAATCACCAGGAAGTTGAATAAATCACATAGTAGTTGGGATGAAGAAGTTATCCCACTTTCAAATCAGGTGATTCCAATTTCGCTGTTTGGGAATAGGACATCTTCTGTGTTGTTCCAATCAAACCAGGTTGAATCACATTGTAAGAAGCTTGATTTGGATACATTAAGTGGTGAAGAATCACCATGAAGTTGAATAAATCTCATTGAAGTTTGGGAATAGGACATCTTATGTGTCGTTTCAATCAAATCAGGATGAATCACTTTGTAAGAAGCTTGATTTAGATATATAAAGTGGTGGAGAATCACCAGGAAGTTGAATAAATCTCATAGTAGTTGGGATGAAGAAGTTATCCCACTTTCAAATCAGGTGATTCCAGTTTCGCAGTTTGGGAATAGGGCAGCTTCTGTGTCGTTCCAATCTAACCAGGATGAATCACATTGTAAGAAGCTTGATTTGGATACATAAAGTGGTGGAGAATGACCAGGAAGTTGAATAAATCTCATAGTAGTTGGGATGAAGAAGTTATCCAACTTTCAAATCAGGTGATTCTAGTTTTCCAGTTTGGGAATAGGAGAGCTTATGTGTCGTTCCAATCAAGCCAGGATGAATCACTTTGTAAGAAGCTTGATTTGGATACATAAATGGGTGGAGAATCACCAGGAAGTTGAATAAATCTCATAGGAGTTGGGATGAAGAAGTTATCCCACTTTCAAATCAGGTGATACCAGTTTCCCAGTGTGGGAATAGGACAGTTTATGTGTCGTTTCAATCAAACCAGGATGAATCACTTTGTAAGAAGCTTGATTTGGATACATAAAGTGGTGGAGAATCACCAGGAAGTTGAATAAATCTCATAGGAGCTGGGATGAAGAAGTTATCCCACTTTCAAATCAGGTGATTCAAGTTTTCCAGTTTGGGAATAGGACAACTTCTTCGTCGTTCAATTCAAACCAGGATGAATCACTTAGTAAGAAGCTTGGTTTGGATACATAAAGTGGTGGAGAATCACCAGGAAGTTGAATAAATCTTATAGTAGTTGGGATGAAGAAGTTATCCCACTTTCAAATCAGGTGATTCCAGTTTCGCAGTTTGGGAATAGGGCAGCTTCTGTGTCGTTCCAATCTAACCAGGATGAATCACATTGTAAGAAGCTTGATTTGGATACATAAAGTGGTGGAGAATGACCAGGAAGTTGAATAAATCTCATAGTAGTTGGGATGAAGAAGTTATCCAACTTTCAAATCAGGTGATTCTAGTTTTCCAGTTTGGGAATAGGAGAGCTTCTTCGTCGTTCCAATCAAGCCAGGATGAATCACTTTGTAAGAAGTTTGATTTGGATACATAAATGGGTGGAGAATCACCAGGAAGTTGAATAAATCTCATAGGAGTTGGGATGAAGAAGTTATCCCACTTTCAAATCAGGTGATACCAGTTTCCCAGTGTGGGAATAGGACAGTTTATGTGTCGTTTCAATCAAACCAGGATGAATCACTTTGTAAGAAGCTTGATTTGGATACATAAAGTGGTGGAGAATCACCAGGAAGTTGAATAAATCTCATAGGAGCTGGGATGAAGAAGTTATCCCACTTTCAAATCAGGTGATTCAAGTTTTCCAGTTTGGGAATAGGACAACTTCTTCGTCGTTCAATTCAAACCAGGATGAATCACTTAGTAAGAAACTTGGTTTGGATACATAAAGTGGTGGAGAATCACCAGGAAGTTGAATAAATCACATAGTAGTTGGGATGAAGAAGTTATCCCACTTTCAAATCAGGTGATTCCAATTTCGCTGTTTGGGAATAGGACATCTTCTGTGTTGTTCCAATCAAACCAGGTTGAATCACATTGTAAGAAGCTTGATTTGGATACATTAAGTGGTGAAGAATCACCATGAAGTTGAATAAATCTCATTGAAGTTTGGGAATAGGACATCTTATGTGTCGTTTCAATCAAATCAGGATGAATCACTTTGTAAGAAGCTTGCATTAGATATATAAAGTGGTGGAGAATCACCAGGAAGTTGAATAAATCTCATAGTAGTTGGGATGAAGAAGTTATCCCACTTTCAAATCAGGTGATTCCAGTTTCGCAGTTTGGGAATAGGGCAGCTTCTGTGTCGTTCCAATCTAACCAGGATGAATCACATTGTAAGAAGCTTGATTTGGATACATAAAGTGGTGGAGAATGACCAGGAAGTTGAATAAATCTCATAGTAGTTGGGATGAAGAAGTTATCCAACTTTCAAATCAGGTGATTCTAGTTTTCCAGTTTGGGAATAGGAGAGCTTATGTGTCGTTCCAATCAAGCCAGGATGAATCACTTTGTAAGAAGCTTGATTTGGATACATAAATGGGTGGAGAATCACCAGGAAGTTGAATAAATCTCATAGGAGTTGGGATGAAGAAGTTATCCCACTTTCAAATCAGGTGATACCAGTTTCCCAGTGTGGGAATAGGACAGTTTATGTGTCGTTTCAATCAAACCAGGATGAATCACTTTGTAAGAAGCTTGATTTGGATACATAAAGTGGTGGAGAATCACCAGGAAGTTGAATAAATCTCATAGGAGCTGGGATGAAGAAGTTATCCCACTTTCAAATCAGGTGATTCAAGTTTTCCAGTTTGGGAATAGGACAACTTCTTCGTCGTTCAATTCAAACCAGGATGAATCACTTAGTAAGAAACTTGGTTTGGATACATAAAGTGGTGGAGAATCACCAGGAAGTTGAATAAATCACATAGTAGTTGGGATGAAGAAGTTATCCCACTTTCAAATCAGGTGATTCCAATTTCGCTGTTTGGGAATAGGACATCTTCTGTGTTATTCCAATCAAACCAGGTTGAATCACATTGTAAGAAGCTTGATTTGGATACATTAAGTGGTGAAGAATCACCATGAAGTTGAATAAATCTCATTGAAGTTTGGGAATAGGACATCTTATGTGTCGTTTCAATCAAATCAGGATGAATCACTTTGTAAGAAGCTTGATTTAGATATATAAAGTGGTGGAGAATCACCAGGAAGTTGAATAAATCTCATAGGAGTTGGGATGAAGAAGTTATCCCACTTTCAAATCAGGTGATTCCAGTTTTGCAGTTTGGGAATAGGGCAGCTTCTGTGTCGTTCCAATCAAACCATGATGAATCACATTGTAAGAAGCTTTATTTGGATACATAAAGTGGTGGAGAATCACCAGGAAGTTGAATAAATCTCATTGAAATTGGGATGAAGAAGTTATCCCACTTTCAAATTAGGTGATTCCAGTTTCGCAGTTTGGGAATAGGAGAGCTTATGTGTAGTTTCAATCAAACCAGGATGAATCACTTTGTAAGAAGCTTGATTTGGATACATAAAGTGGTGGAGAATCACCAGGAAGTTGAATAAATCTCATAGGAGCTGGGATGAAGAAGTTATCCCACTTTCAAATCAGGTGATTCCAGTTTTGCAGTTTGGGAATAGGACAGCTTCTTCGTCGTTCCAATCAAGCCAGGATGAATCACTTTGTGAGAAGCTTGATTTGAATACATAAAGTGGTGGAGAATCACCAGGAAGTTGAATAATTCTCATAGTAGTTGGGATGAAGATGTTATCCCACTTTCAAATCAGGTGATTCCAGTTTTGCAGTTTGGGAATAGGACAGCTTCTGTGTCGTTCCAATCAAACCAGGATGAATCACTTTGTAAGAAACTTGATTTGGATACATAAAGTGGTGGAGAATCACCAGGAAGTTGAATAAATCTCATAGGAGTTGGGATGAAGAAGTTATCCCACTTTCAAATCAGGTGATTCCAGTTTCGCAGTTTGGGAATATGACAGCTTATGTGTCGTTCCAATCAAACCAGGATGAATCACTTTGTAAGAAGCTTGATTTGGATACATAATGTGGTGTAGAATCACCAGGAAGTTGAATAAATCTCATAGGAGCTGGGATAAAGAAGTTATCCCACTTTCAAATCAGGTGATTCTAGTTTCGCAGTTTGGGAATATGACAGATTCTGTGTCGTTCCAATCAAACCAGGATGAATCACTTTGTAAGAAACTTGATTTGGATACATAAAGTGGTGGAGAATCACCAGGAAGTTGAATAAATCTCATAGGAGCTGGGATGAAGAAGTTATCCCACTTTCAAATCAGGTGATTCTAGTTTTCCAGTTTGGGAATAGGACAACTTCTTCGTCGTTCAATTCAAACCAGGATGAATCACTTAGTAAGAAGCTTGGTTTGGATACATAAAGTGGTGGAGAATCACCAGGAAGTTGAATAAATCTCATAGTAGTTGGGATGAAGAAGTTATCCAACTTTCAAATCAGGTGATTCTAGTTTTCCAGTTTGGGAATAGGAGAGCTTCTTCGTCGTTCCAATCAAGCCAGGATGAATCACTTTGTAAGAAGTTTGATTTGGATACATAAATGGGTGGAGAATCACCAGGAAGTTGAATAAATCTCATAGGAGTTGGGATGAAGAAGTTATCCCACTTTCAAATCAGGTGATACCAGTTTCCCAGTGTGGGAATAGGACAGTTTATGTGTCGTTTCAATCAAACCAGGATGAATCACTTTGTAAGAAGCTTGATTTGGATACATAAAGTGGTGGAGAATCACCAGGAAGTTGAATAAATCTCATAGGAGCTGGGATGAAGAAGTTATCCCACTTTCAAATCAGGTGATTCAAGTTTTCCAGTTTGGGAATAGGACAACTTCTTCGTCGTTCAATTCAAACCAGGATGAATCACTTAGTAAGAAACTTGGTTTGGATACATAAAGTGGTGGAGAATCACCAGGAAGTTGAATAAATCACATAGTAGTTGGGATGAAGAAGTTATCCCACTTTCAAATCAGGTGATTCCAATTTCGCTGTTTGGGAATAGGACATCTTCTGTGTTGTTCCAATCAAACCAGGTTGAATCACATTGTAAGAAGCTTGATTTGGATACATTAAGTGGTGAAGAATCACCATGAAGTTGAATAAATCTCATTGAAGTTTGGGAATAGGACATCTTATGTGTCGTTTCAATCAAATCAGGATGAATCACTTTGTAAGAAGCTTGCATTAGATATATAAAGTGGTGGAGAATCACCAGGAAGTTGAATAAATCTCATAGTAGTTGGGATGAAGAAGTTATCCCACTTTCAAATCAGGTGATTCCAGTTTCGCAGTTTGGGAATAGGGCAGCTTCTGTGTCGTTCCAATCTAACCAGGATGAATCACATTGTAAGAAGCTTGATTTGGATACATAAAGTGGTGGAGAATGACCAGGAAGTTGAATAAATCTCATAGTAGTTGGGATGAAGAAGTTATCCAACTTTCAAATCAGGTGATTCTAGTTTTCCAGTTTGGGAATAGGAGAGCTTATGTGTCGTTCCAATCAAGCCAGGATGAATCACTTTGTAAGAAGCTTGATTTGGATACATAAATGGGTGGAGAATCACCAGGAAGTTGAATAAATCTCATAGGAGTTGGGATGAAGAAGTTATCCCACTTTCAAATCAGGTGATACCAGTTTCCCAGTGTGGGAATAGGACAGTTTATGTGTCGTTTCAATCAAACCAGGATGAATCACTTTGTAAGAAGCTTGATTTGGATACATAAAGTGGTGGAGAATCACCAGGAAGTTGAATAAATCTCATAGGAGCTGGGATGAAGAAGTTATCCCACTTTCAAATCAGGTGATTCAAGTTTTCCAGTTTGGGAATAGGACAACTTCTTCGTCGTTCAATTCAAACCAGGATGAATCACTTAGTAAGAAACTTGGTTTGGATACATAAAGTGGTGGAGAATCACCAGGAAGTTGAATAAATCACATAGTAGTTGGGATGAAGAAGTTATCCCACTTTGAAATCAGGTGATTCCAATTTCGCTGTTTGGGAATAGGACATCTTCTGTGTTGTTCCAATCAAACCAGGTTGAATCACATTGTAAGAAGCTTGATTTGGATACATTAAGTGGTGAAGAATCACCATGAAGTTGAATAAATCTCATTGAAGTTTGGGAATAGGACATCTTATGTGTCGTTTCAATCAAATCAGGATGAATCACTTTGTAAGAAGCTTGATTTAGATATATAAAGTGGTGGAGAATCACCAGGAAGTTGAATAAATCTCATAGGAGTTGGGATGAAGAAGTTATCCCACTTTCAAATCAGGTGATTCCAGTTTTGCAGTTTGGGAATAGGGCAGCTTCTGTGTCGTTCCAATCAAACCATGATGAATCACATTGTAAGAAGCTTTATTTGGATACATAAAGTGGTGGAGAATCACCAGGAAGTTGAATAAATCTCATTGAAATTGGGATGAAGAAGTTATCCCACTTTCAAATTAGGTGATTCCAGTTTCGCAGTTTGGGAATAGGAGAGCTTATGTGTAGTTTCAATCAAACCAGGATGAATCACTTTGTAAGAAGCTTGATTTGGATACATAAAGTGGTGGAGAATCACCAGGAAGTTGAATAAATCTCATAGGAGCTGGGATGAAGAAGTTATCCCACTTTCAAATCAGGTGATTCCAGTTTTGCAGTTTGGGAATAGGACAGCTTCTTCGTCGTTCCAATCAAGCCAGGATGAATCACTTTGTGAGAAGCTTGATTTGAATACATAAAGTGGTGGAGAATCACCAGGAAGTTGAATAATTCTCATAGTAGTTGGGATGAAGATGTTATCCCACTTTCAAATCAGGTGATTCCAGTTTTGCAGTTTGGGAATAGGACAGCTTCTGTGTCGTTCCAATCAAACCAGGATGAATCACTTTGTAAGAAACTTGATTTGGATACATAAAGTGGTGGAGAATCACCAGGAAGTTGAATAAATCTCATAGGAGTTGGGATGAAGAAGTTATCCCACTTTCAAATCAGGTGATTCCAGTTTCGCAGTTTGGGAATATGACAGCTTATGTGTCGTTCCAATCAAACCAGGATGAATCACTTTGTAAGAAGCTTGATTTGGATACATAATGTGGTGTAGAATCACCAGGAAGTTGAATAAATCTCATAGGAGCTGGGATAAAGAAGTTATCCCACTTTCAAATCAGGTGATTCTAGTTTCGCAGTTTGGGAATATGACAGATTCTGTGTCGTTCCAATCAAACCAGGATGAATCACTTTGTAAGAAACTTGATTTGGATACATAAAGTGGTGGAGAATCACCAGGAAGTTGAATAAATCTCATAGGAGCTGGGATGAAGAAGTTATCCCACTTTCAAATCAGGTGATTCTAGTTTTCCAGTTTGGGAATAGGACAACTTCTTCGTCGTTCAATTCAAACCAGGATGAATCACTTAGTAAGAAGCTTGGTTTGGATACATAAAGTGGTGGAGAATCACCAGGAAGTTGAATAAATCTCATAGTAGTTGGGATGAAGAAGTTATCCAACTTTCAAATCAGGTGATTCTAGTTTTCCAGTTTGGGAATAGGAGAGCTTCTTCGTCGTTCCAATCAAGCCAGGATGAATCACTTTGTAAGAAGTTTGATTTGGATACATAAATGGGTGGAGAATCACCAGGAAGTTGAATAAATCTCATAGGAGTTGGGATGAAGAAGTTATCCCACTTTCAAATCAGGTGATACCAGTTTCCCAGTGTGGGAATAGGACAGTTTATGTGTCGTTTCAAGCAAACCAGGATGAATCACTTTGTAAGAAGCTTGATTTGGATACATAAAGTGGTGGAGAATCACCAGGAAGTTGAATAAATCTCATAGGAGCTGGGATGAAGAAGTTATCCCACTTTCAAATCAGGTGATTCAAGTTTTCCAGTTTGGGAATAGGACAACTTCTTCGTCGTTCAATTCAAACCAGGATGAATCACTTAGTAAGAAACTTGGTTTGGATACATAAAGTGGTGGAGAATCACCAGGAAGTTGAATAAATCACATAGTAGTTGGGATGAAGAAGTTATCCCACTTTCAAATCAGGTGATTCCAATTTCGCTGTTTGGGAATAGGACATCTTCTGTGTTGTTCCAATCAAACCAGGTTGAATCACATTGTAAGAAGCTTGATTTGGATACATTAAGTGGTGAAGAATCACCATGAAGTTGAATAAATCTCATTGAAGTTTGGGAATAGGACATCTTATGTGTCGTTTCAATCAAATCAGGATGAATCACTTTGTAAGAAGCTTGCATTAGATATATAAAGTGGTGGAGAATCACCAGGAAGTTGAATAAATCTCATAGTAGTTGGGATGAAGAAGTTATCCCACTTTCAAATCAGGTGATTCCAGTTTCGCAGTTTGGGAATAGGGCAGCTTCTGTGTCGTTCCAATCTAACCAGGATGAATCACATTGTAAGAAGCTTGATTTGGATACATAAAGTGGTGGAGAATGACCAGGAAGTTGAATAAATCTCATAGTAGTTGGGATGAAGAAGTTATCCAACTTTCAAATCAGGTGATTCTAGTTTTCCAGTTTGGGAATAGGAGAGCTTATGTGTCGTTCCAATCAAGCCAGGATGAATCACTTTGTAAGAAGCTTGATTTGGATACATAAATGGGTGGAGAATCACCAGGAAGTTGAATAAATCTCATAGGAGTTGGGATGAAGAAGTTATCCCACTTTCAAATCAGGTGATACCAGTTTCCCAGTGTGGGAATAGGACAGTTTATGTGTCGTTTCAATCAAACCAGGATGAATCACTTTGTAAGAAGCTTGATTTGGATACATAAAGTGGTGGAGAATCACCAGGAAGTTGAATAAATCTCATAGGAGCTGGGATGAAGAAGTTATCCCACTTTCAAATCAGGTGATTCAAGTTTTCCAGTTTGGGAATAGGACAACTTCTTCGTCGTTCAATTCAAACCAGGATGAATCACTTAGTAAGAAACTTGGTTTGGATACATAAAGTGGTGGAGAATCACCAGGAAGTTGAATAAATCACATAGTAGTTGGGATGAAGAAGTTATCCCACTTTCAAATCAGGTGATTCCAATTTCGCTGTTTGGGAATAGGACATCTTCTGTGTTGTTCCAATCAAACCAGGTTGAATCACATTGTAAGAAGCTTGATTTGGATACATTAAGTGGTGAAGAATCACCATGAAGTTGAATAAATCTCATTGAAGTTTGGGAATAGGACATCTTATGTGTCGTTTCAATCAAATCAGGATGAATCACTTTGTAAGAAGCTTGATTTAGATATATAAAGTGGTGGAGAATCACCAGGAAGTTGAATAAATCTCATAGGAGTTGGGATGAAGAAGTTATCCCACTTTCAAATCAGGTGATTCCAGTTTTGCAGTTTGGGAATAGGGCAGCTTCTGTGTCGTTCCAATCAAACCATGATGAATCACATTGTAAGAAGCTTTATTTGGATACATAAAGTGGTGGAGAATCACCAGGAAGTTGAATAAATCTCATTGAAATTGGGATGAAGAAGTTATCCCACTTTCAAATTAGGTGATTCCAGTTTCGCAGTTTGGGAATAGGAGAGCTTATGTGTAGTTTCAATCAAACCAGGATGAATCACTTTGTAAGAAGCTTGATTTGGATACATAAAGTGGTGGAGAATCACCAGGAAGTTGAATAAATCTCATAGGAGCTGGGATGAAGAAGTTATCCCACTTTCAAATCAGGTGATTCCAGTTTTGCAGTTTGGGAATAGGACAGCTTCTTCGTCGTTCCAATCAAGCCAGGATGAATCACTTTGTGAGAAGCTTGATTTGAATACATAAAGTGGTGGAGAATCACCAGGAAGTTGAATAATTCTCATAGTAGTTGGGATGAAGATGTTATCCCACTTTCAAATCAGGTGATTCCAGTTTTGCAGTTTGGGAATAGGACAGCTTCTGTGTCGTTCCAATCAAACCAGGATGAATCACTTTGTAAGAAACTTGATTTGGATACATAAAGTGGTGGAGAATCACAAGGAAGTTGAATAAATCTCATAGGAGTTGGGATGAAGAAGTTATCCCACTTTCAAATCAGGTGATTCCAGTTTCGCAGTTTGGGAATATGACAGCTTATGTGTCGTTCCAATCAAACCAGGATGAATCACTTTGTAAGAAGCTTGATTTGGATACATAATGTGGTGTAGAATCACCAGGAAGTTGAATAAATCTCATAGGAGCTGGGATAAAGAAGTTATCCCACTTTCAAATCAGGTGATTCTAGTTTCGCAGTTTGGGAATATGACAGATTCTGTGTCGTTCCAATCAAACCAGGATGAATCACTTTGTAAGAAACTTGATTTGGATACATAAAGTGGTGGAGAATCACCAGGAAGTTGAATAAATCTCATAGGAGCTGGGATGAAGAAGTTATCCCACTTTCAAATCAGGTGATTCTAGTTTTCCAGTTTGGGAATAGGACAACTTCTTCGTCGTTCAATTCAAACCAGGATGAATCACTTAGTAAGAAGCTTGGTTTGGATACATAAAGTGGTGGAGAATCACCAGGAAGTTGAATAAATCTCATAGTAGTTGGGATGAAGAAGTTATCCAACTTTCAAATCAGGTGATTCTAGTTTTCCAGTTTGGGAATAGGAGAGCTTCTTCGTCGTTCCAATCAAGCCAGGATGAATCACTTTGTAAGAAGTTTGATTTGGATACATAAATGGGTGGAGAATCACCAGGAAGTTGAATAAATCTCATAGGAGTTGGGATGAAGAAGTTATCCCACTTTCAAATCAGGTGATACCAGTTTCCCAGTGTGGGAATAGGACAGTTTATGTGTCGTTTCAATCAAACCAGGATGAATCACTTTGTAAGAAGCTTGATTTGGATACATAAAGTGGTGGAGAATCACCAGGAAGTTGAATAAATCTCATAGGAGCTGGGATGAAGAAGTTATCCCACTTTTAAATCAGGTGATTCAAGTTTTCCAGTTTGGGAATAGGACAACTTCTTCGTCGTTCAATTCAAACCAGGATGAATCACTTAGTAAGAAACTTGGTTTGGATACATAAAGTGGTGGAGAATCACCAGGAAGTTGAATAAATCACATAGTAGTTGGGATGAAGAAGTTATCCCACTTTCAAATCAGGTGATTCCAATTTCGCTGTTTGGGAATAGGACATCTTCTGTGTTGTTCCAATCAAACCAGGTTGAATCACATTGTAAGAAGCTTGATTTGGATACATTAAGTGGTGAAGAATCACCATGAAGTTGAATAAATCTCATTGAAGTTTGGGAATAGGACATCTTATGTGTCGTTTCAATCAAATCAGGATGAATCACTTTGTAAGAAGCTTGATTTAGATATATAAAGTGGTGGAGAATCACCAGGAAGTTGAATAAATCTCATAGTAGTTGGGATGAAGAAGTTATCCCACTTTCAAATCAGGTGATTCCAGTTTCGCAGTTTGGGAATAGGGCAGCTTCTGTGTCGTTCCAATCTAACCAGGATGAATCACATTGTAAGAAGCTTGATTTGGATACATAAAGTGGTGGAGAATGACCAGGAAGTTGAATAAATCTCATAGTAGTTGGGATGAAGAAGTTATCCAACTTTCAAATCAGGTGATTCTAGTTTTCCAGTTTGGGAATAGGAGAGCTTATGTGTCGTTCCAATCAAGCCAGGATGAATCACTTTGTAAGAAGCTTGATTTGGATACATAAATGGGTGGAGAATCACCAGGAAGTTGAATAAATCTCATAGGAGTTGGGATGAAGAAGTTATCCCACTTTCAAATCAGGTGATACCAGTTTCCCAGTGTGGGAATAGGACAGTTTATGTGTCGTTTCAATCAAACCAGGATGAATCACTTTGCAAGAAGCTTGATTTGGATACATAAAGTGGTGGAGAATCACCAGGAAGTTGAATAAATCTCATAGGAGCTGGGATGAAGAAGTTATCCCACTTTCAAATCAAGTGATTCAAGTTTTCCAGTTTGGGAATAGGACAACTTCTTCGTCGTTCAATTCAAACCAGGATGAATCACTTAGTAAGAAACTTGGTTTGGATACATAAAGTGGTGGAGAATCACCAGGAAGTTGAATAAATCACATAGTAGTTGGGATGAAGAAGTTATCCCACTTTCAAATCAGGTGATTCCAATTTCGCTGTTTGGGAATAGGACATCTTCTGTGTTGTTCCAATCAAACCAGGTTGAATCACATTGTAAGAAGCTTGATTTGGATACATTAAGTGGTGAAGAATCACCATGAAGTTGAATAAATCTCATTGAAGTTTGGGAATAGGACATCTTATGTGTCGTTTCAATCAAATCAGGATGAATCACTTTGTAAGAAGCTTGATTTAGATATATAAAGTGGTGGAGAATCACCAGGAAGTTGAATAAATCTCATAGGAGTTGGGATGAAGAAGTTATCCCACTTTCAAATCAGGTGATTCCAGTTTTGCAGTTTGGGAATAGGGCAGCTTCTGTGTCGTTCCAATCAAACCATGATGAATCACATTGTAAGAAGCTTTATTTGGATACATAAAGTGGTGGAGAATCACCAGGAAGTTGAATAAATCTCATTGAAATTGGGATGAAGAAGTTATCCCACTTTCAAATTAGGTGATTCCAGTTTCGCAGTTTGGGAATAGGAGAGCTTATGTGTAGTTTCAATCAAACCAGGATGAATCACTTTGTAAGAAGCTTGATTTGGATACATAAAGTGGTGGAGAATCACCAGGAAGTTGAATAAATCTCATAGGAGCTGGGATGAAGAAGTTATCCCACTTTCAAATCAGGTGATTCCAGTTTTGCAGTTTGGGAATAGGACAGCTTCTTCGTCGTTCCAATCAAGCCAGGATGAATCACTTTGTGAGAAGCTTGATTTGGATACATAAAGTGGTGGAGAATCACCAGGAAGTTGAATAATTCTCATAGTAGTTGGGATGAAGATGTTATCCCACTTTCAAATCAGGTGATTCCAGTTTCGCAGTTTGGGAATAGGACAGCTTCTCTGTCGTTCCAATCAAACCAGGATGAATCACTTTGTAAGAAACTTGATTTGGATACATAAAGTGGTGGAGAATCACCAGGAAGTTGAATAAATCTCATAGGAGTTGGGATGAAGAAGTTATCCCACTTTCAAATCAGGTGATTCCAGTTTCGCAGTTTGGGAATATGACAGCTTATGTGTCGTTCCAATCAAACCAGGATGAATCACTTTGTAAGAAGCTTGATTTGGATACATAAAGTGGTGTAGAATCACCAGGAAGTTGAATAAATCTCATAGGAGCTGGGATAAAGAAGTTATCCCACTTTCAAATCAGGTGATTCTAGTTTCGCAGTTTGGGAATATGACAGATTCTGTGTCGTTCCAATCAAACCAGGATGAATCACTTTGTAAGAAACTTGATTTGGATACATAAAGTGGTGGAGAATCACCAGGAAGTTGAATAAATCTCATAGGAGCTGGGATGAAGAAGTTATCTCACTTTCAAATCAGGTGATTCTAGTTTTCCAGTTTGGGAATAGGACAACTTCTTCGTCGTTCAATTCAAACCAGGATGAATCACTTAGTAAGAAGCTTGGTTTGGATACATAAAGTGGTGGAGAATCACCAGGAAGTTGAATAAATCTCATAGTAGTTGGGATGAAGAAGTTATCCCACTTTCAAATCAGGTGATTCCAGTTTCGCAGTTTGGGAATAGGGCAGCTTCTGTGTCGTTCCAATCTAACCAGGATGAATCACATTGTAAGAAGCTTGATTTGGATACATAAAGTGGTGGAGAATGACCAGGAAGTTGAATAAATCTCATATTAGTTGGGATGAAGAAGTTATCCAACTTTCAAATCAGGTGATTCTAGTTTTCCAGTTTGGGAATAGGAGAGCTTCTTCGTCGTTCCAATCAAGCCAGGATGAATCACTTTGTAAGAAGCTTGATTTGGATACATAAAGTGGTGAAGAATCACCAGGAAGTTGAATAAATCTCATAGGAGCTGGGATGAAGAAGTTATCCCACTTTCAAATCAGGTGATTCCAGTTTTGCAGTTTGGGAATAGGACAGCTTCTTCGTCGTTCCAATCAAGCCAGGATGAATCACTTTGTAAGAAGCTTGATTTGGATACATAAAGTGGTGGAGAATCACCAGGAAGTTGAATAATTCTCATAGTAGTTGGGATGAAGATGTTATCCCACTTTCAAATCAGGTGATTCCAGTTTCGCAGTTTGGGAATAGGACAGCTTCTGTGTCGTTCCAATCAATCCAGGATGAATCACTTTGTAAGAAGCTTGATTTGGATACATAAAGTGGTGTAGAATCACCAGGAAGTTGAACAAATCTCATAGGAGCTGGGATGAAGAAGTTATCCCACTTTCAAATTAGGTGATTCCAGTTTCACAGTTTGGGAATAGGACAGCTTCTGTATCGTTCCAATCAAACCAGGATGAATCACTTTGTAAGAAACTTGATTTGGATACATAAAGTGGTGGAGAATCACCAGGAAGTTGAATAAATCTCATAGGAGTTGGGATGAAGAAGTTATCCCACTTTCAAATCAGGTGATTCCAGTTTCGCAGGTTGGGAATAGGACAGCTTATGTGTCGTTCCAATCAAACCAGGATGAATCACTTTGTAAGAAACTTGATTTGGATACATAAAGTGGTGGAGAATCACCAGGAAGTTGAATAAATCTCATAGGAGTTGGGATGAAGAAGTTATCCCACTTTCAAATCAGGTGATTCCAGTTTCGCAGTTTGGGAATATGACAGCTTATGTGTCGTTCCAATCAAACCAGGATGAATCACTTTGTAAGAAGCTTGATTTGGATACATAAAGTGGTGTAGAATCACCAGGAAGTTGAATAAATCTCATAGGAGCTGGGATAAAGAAGTTATCCCACTTTCAAATCAGGTGATTCTAGTTTCGCAGTTTGGGAATATGACAGATTCTGTGTCGTTCCAATCAAACCAGGATGAATCACTTTGTAAGAAACTTGATTTGGATACATAAAGTGGTGGAGAATCACCAGGAAGTTGAATAAATCTCATAGGAGCTGGGATGAAGAAGTTATCCCACTTTCAAATCAGGTGATTCTAGTTTTCCAGTTTGGGAATAGGACAACTTCTTCGTCGTTCAATTCAAACCAGGATGAATCACTTAGTAAGAAGCTTGGTTTGGATACATAAAGTGGTGGAGAATCACCAGGAAGTTGAATAAATCTCATAGTAGTTGGGATGAAGAAGTTATGCCACTTTCAAATCAGGTGATTCCAGTTTCGCAGTTTGGGAATAGGGCAGCTTCTGTGTCGTTCCAATCTAACCAGGATGAATCACATTGTAAGAAGCTTGATTTGGATACATAAAGTGGTGGAGAATGACCAGGAAGTTGAATAAATCTCATAGTAGTTGGGATGAAGAAGTTATCCAACTTTCAAATCAGGTGATTCTAGTTTTCCAGTTTGGGAATAGGAGAGCTTCTTCGTCGTTCCAATCAAGCCAGGATGAATCACTTTGTAAGAAGCTTGATTTGGATACATAAAGTGGTGAAGAATCACCAGGAAGTTGAATAAATCTCATAGGAGCTGGGATGAAGAAGTTATCCCACTTTCAAATCAGGTGATTCCAGTTTTGCAGTTTGGGAATAGGACAGCTTCTTCGTCGTTCCAATCAAGCCAGGATGAATCACTTTGTAAGAAGCTTGATTTGGATACATAAAGTGGTGGAGAATCACCAGGAAATTGAATAATTCTCATAGAAGTTGGGATGAAGATGTTATCCCACTTTCAAATCAGGTGATTCCAGTTTCGCAGTTTGGGAATAGGACAGCTTCTGTGTCGTTCCAATCAATCCAGGATGAATCACTTTGTAAGAAGCTTGATTTGGATACATAAAGTGGTGTAGAATCACCAGGAAGTTGAACAAATCTCATAGGAGCTGGGATGAAGAAGTTATCCCACTTTCAAATCAGGTGATTCCAGTTTCACAGTTTGGGAATAGGACAGCTTCTGTATCGTTCCAATCAAACCAGGATGAATCACTTTGTAAGAAACTTGATTTGGATACATAAAGTGGTGGAGAATCACCAGGAAGTTGAATAAATCTCATAGGAGTTGGGATGAAGAAGTTATCCCACTTTCAAATCAGGTGATTCCAGTTTCGCAGGTTGGGAATAGGACAGCTTATGTGTCGTTCCAATCAAACCAGGATGAATCACTTTGTAAGAAGCTTGATTTGGATACATAAAGTGGTGTAGAATCACCAGGAAGTTGAATAAATCTCATAGGAGCTGGGATAAAGAAGTTATCCCACTTTCAAATCAGGTGATTCTAGTTTCGCAGTTTGGGAATATGACAGATTCTGTGTCGTTCCAATCAAACCAGGATGAATCACTTTGTAAGAAACTTGATTTGGATACATAAAGTGGTGGAGAATCACCAGGAAGTTGAATAAATCTCATAGGAGCTGGGATGAAGAAGTTATCCCACTTTCAAATCAGGTGATTCTAGTTTTCCAGTTTGGGAATAGGACAACTTCTTCGTCGTTCAATTCAAACCAGGATGAATCACTTAGTAAGAAGCTTGGTTTGGATACATAAAGTGGTGGAGAATCACCAGGAAGTTGAATAAATCTCATAGTAGTTGGGATGAAGAAGTTATCCCACTTTCAGATCAGGTGATTCCAGTTTCGCAGTTTGGGAATAGGGCAGCTTCTGTGTCGTTCCAATCTAACCAGGCTGAATCACATTGTAAGAAGCTTGATTTGGATACATAAAGTGGTGGAGAATCACCAGGAAGTTGAATAAATCTCATTGAAGTTGGGATGAAGAAGTTATCCCACTTTCAAATCAGGTGATACCAGTTTCCCAGTTTGGGAATAAGGCAGCTTCTGTGTCGTTCCAATCAAACCAGGATGAATCACATTGTAAGAAGCTTGATTTGGATACATAAAGTGGTCGAGAATCACCAGGAAGTTGAATAAATCTCATTGAAGTTGGGATGAAGAAGTTATCCCACTTTCAAATTAGGTGATTCTAGTTTTCCAGTTTGGGAATAGAACAGCTTCTTCGTCGTTCCAATCAAACCAAGAAGAATCACTTTGTAAGAAGCTTGATTTGGATACATAAAGGGGTGGAGAATCACCAGGAAGTTGAATAAATCTCATAGGAGTTGGGATGAAGAAGTTATCCCACTTTCAAATCAGGTGATACCAGTTTCCCAGTGTGGGAATAGGACAGTTTATGTGTCGTTTCAATCAAACCAGGATGAATCACTTTGTAAGAAGCTTGATTTGGATACATAAAGTGGTGGAGAATCACCAGGAAGTTGAATAAATCTCATAGGAGCTGGGATGAAGAAGTTATCCCACTTTCAAATCAGGTGATTCAAGTTTTCCAGTTTGGGAATAGGACAACTTCTTCGTCGTTCAATTCAAACCAGGATGAATCACTTAGTAAGAAGCTTGGTTTGGATACATAAAGTGGTGGAGAATCACCAGGAAGTTGAATAAATCACATAGTAGTTGGGATGAAGAAGTTATCCCACTTTCAAATCAGGTGATTCCAATTTCGCAGTTTGGGAATAGGACATCTTCTGTGTAGTTCCAATCAAACCAGGTTGAATCACATTGTAAGAAGCTTGATTTGGATACATTAAGTGGTGAAGAATCACCATGAAGTTGAATAAATCTCATTGAAGTTTGGGAATAGGACATCTTATGTGTCGTTTCAATCAAATCAGGATGAATCACTTTGTAAGAAGCTTGATTTAGATATATAAAGTGGTGGAGAATCACCAGGAAGTTGAATAAATCTCATAGGAGTTGGGATGAAGAAGTTATTCCACTTTCAAATCAGGTGATTCCAGTTTTGCAGTTTGGGAATAGGGCAGCTTCTGTGTCGTTCCAATCAAACCATGATGAATCACATTGTAAGAAGCTTTATTTGGATACATAAAGTGGTGGAGAATCACCAGGAAGTTGAATAAATCTCATTGAAATTGGGATGAAGAAGTTATCCCACTTTCAAATTAGGTGATTCCAGTTTCGTAGTTTGGGAATAGGAGAGCTTATGTGTCGTTTCAATCAAACCAGGATGAATCACTTTGTAAGAAGCTTGATTTGGATACATAAAGTGGTGGAGAATCACCAGGAAGTTGAATAAATCTCATAGGAGCTGGGATGAAGAAGTTATCCCACTTTCAAATCAGGTGATTCCAGTTTTGCAGTTTGGGAATAGGACAGCTTCTTCGTCGTTCCAATCAAGCCAGGATGAATCACTTTGTAAGAAGCTTGATTTGGATACATAAAGTGGTGGAGAATCACCAGGAAGTTGAATAATTCTCATAGTAGTTGGGATGAAGATGTTATCCCACTTTCAAATCAGGTGATTCCAGTTTCACAGTTTGGGAATAGGACAGCTTCTGTATCGTTCCAATCAAACCAGGATGAATCACTTTGTAAGAAACTTGATTTGGATACATAAAGTGGTGGAGAATCACCAGGAAGTTGAATAAATCTCATAGGAGTTGGGATGAAGAAGTTATCCCACTTTCAAATCAGGTGATTCCAGTTTCGCAGTTTGGGAATAGGACAGCTTATGTGTCGTTCCAATCAAACCAGGATGAATCACTTTGTAAGAAGCTTGATTTGGATACATAAAGTGGTGTAGAATCACCAGGAAGTTGAATAAATCTCATAGGAGCTGGGATAAAGAAGTTATCCCACTTTCAAATCAGGTGATTCTAGTTTCGCAGTTTGGGAATATGACAGATTCTGTGTCGTTCCAATCAAACCAGGATGAATCACTTTGTAAGAAACTTGATTTGGATACATAAAGTGGTGGAGAATCACCAGGAAGTTGAATAAATCTCATAGGAGCTGGGATGAAGAAGTTATCCCACTTTCAAATCAGGTGATTCAAGTTTTCCAGTTTGGGAATAGGACAACTTCTTCGTCGTTCAATTCAAACCAGGATGAATCACTTAGTAAGAAGCTTGGTTTGGATACATAAAGTGGTGGAGAATCACCAGGAAGTTGAATAAATCACATAGTAGTTGGGATGAAGAAGTTATCCCACTTTCAAATCAGGTGATTCCAATTTCGCAGTTTGGGAATAGGACATCTTCTGTGTAGTTCCAATCAAACCAGGTTGAATCACATTGTAAGAAGCTTGATTTGGATACATTAAGTGGTGAAGAATCACCATGAAGTTGAATAAATCTCATTGAAGTTTGGGAATAGGACATCTTATGTGTCGTTTCAATCAAATCAGGATGAATCACTTTGTAAGAAGCTTGATTTAGATATATAAAGTGGTGGAGAATCACCAGGAAGTTGAATAAATCTCATAGGAGTTGGGATGAAGAAGTTATTCCACTTTCAAATCAGGTGATTCCAGTTTTGCAGTTTGGGAATAGGGCAGCTTCTGTGTCGTTCCAATCAAACCATGATGAATCACATTGTAAGAAGCTTTATTTGGATACATAAAGTGGTGGAGAATCACCAGGAAGTTGAATAAATCTCATTGAAATTGGGATGAAGAAGTTATCCCACTTTCAAATTAGGTGATTCCAGTTTCGTAGTTTGGGAATAGGAGAGCTTATGTGTCGTTTCAATCAAACCAGGATGAATCACTTTGTAAGAAGCTTGATTTGGATACATAAAGTGGTGGAGAATCACCAGGAAGTTGAATAAATCTCATAGGAGCTGGGATGAAGAAGTTATCCCACTTTCAAATCAGGTGATTCCAGTTTTGCAGTTTGGGAATAGGACAGCTTCTTCGTCGTTCCAATCAAGCCAGGATGAATCACTTTGTAAGAAGCTTGATTTGGATACATAAAGTGGTGGAGAATCACCAGGAAGTTGAATAATTCTCATAGTAGTTGGGATGAAGATGTTATCCCACTTTCAAATCAGGTGATTCCAGTTTCACAGTTTGGGAATAGGACAGCTTCTGTATCGTTCCAATCAAACCAGGATGAATCACTTTGTAAGAAACTTGATTTGGATACATAAAGTGGTGGAGAATCACCAGGAAGTTGAATAAATCTCATAGGAGTTGGGATGAAGAAGTTATCCCACTTTCAAATCAGGTGATTCCAGTTTCGCAGTTTGGGAATAGGACAGCTTATGTGTCGTTCCAATCAAACCAGGATGAATCACTTTGTAAGAAGCTTGATTTGGATACATAAAGTGGTGTAGAATCACCAGGAAGTTGAATAAATCTCATAGGAGCTGGGATAAAGAAGTTATCCCACTTTCAAATCAGGTGATTCTAGTTTCGCAGTTTGGGAATATGACAGATTCTGTGTCGTTCCAATCAAACCAGGATGAATCACTTTGTAAGAAACTTGATTTGGATACATAAAGTGGTGGAGAATCACCAGGAAGCTGAATAAATCTCATAGGAGCTGGGATGAAGAAGTTATCCCACTTTCAAATCAGGTGATTCTAGTTTTCCAGTTTGGGAATAGGACAACTTCTTCGTCGTTCAATTCAAACCAGGATGAATCACTTAGTAAGAAGCTTGGTTTGGATACATAAAGTGGTGGAGAATCACCAGGAAGTTGAATAAATCTCATAGTAGTTGGGATGAAGAAGTTATCCCACTTTCAGATCAGGTGATTCCAGTTTCGCAGTTTGGGA
Organism: Brassica juncea; assembly: GCA_018703725.1. Classification (NCBI taxonomy): domain Eukaryota; kingdom Viridiplantae; phylum Streptophyta; class Magnoliopsida; order Brassicales; family Brassicaceae; genus Brassica; species Brassica juncea. The sequence continues at coordinate 56,042 of JAATWR010000673.1, forward strand.
ATAGGGCAGCTTCTGTGTCGTTCCAATTTAACCAGGCTGAATCACATTGTAAGAAGCTTGATTTGGATACATAAAGTGGTGGAGAATCACCAGGAAGTTGAATAAATCTCATTGAAGTTGGGATGAAGAAGTTATCCCACTTTCAAATCAGGTGATACCAGTTTCCCAGTTTAGGAATAGGGCAGCTTCTGTGTCGTTCCAATCAAACCAGGATGAATCACATTGTAAGAAGCTTGATTTGGATACATAAAGTGGTGGAGAATCACCAGGAAGTTGAATAAATCTCATTGAAGTTGGGATGAAGAAGTTATCCCACTTTCAAATTAGGTGATTCTAGTTTTCCAGTTTGGGAATAGAACAGCTTCTTCGTCGTTCCAATCAAACCAAGAAGAATCACTTTGTAAGAAGCTTGATTTGGATACATAAAGGGGTGGAGAATCACCAGAAAGTTGAATAAATCTCATAGGAGTTGGGATGAAGAAGTTATCCCACTTTCAAATCAGGTGATACCAGTTTTGCAGTTTGGGAATAGGGCAGCTTCTGTGTCGTTCCAATCAAACCATGATGAATCACATTGTAAGAAGCTTTATTTGGATACATAAAGTGGTGGAGAATCACCAGGAAGTTGAATAAATCTCATTGAAATTGGGATGAAGAAGTTATCCCACTTTCAAATTAGGTGATTCCAGTTTCGCAGTTTGGGAATAGGAGAGCTTATGTGTCGTTTCAATCAAACCAGGATGAATCACTTTGTAAGAAGCTTGATTTGGATACATAAAGTGGTGGAGAATCACCAGGAAGTTGAATAAATCTCATAGGAGCTGGGATGAAGAAGTTATCCCACTTTCAAATCAGGTGATTCCAGTTTTGCAGTTTGGGAATAGGACAGCTTCTTCGTCGTTCCAATCAAGCCAGGATGAATCACTTTGTAAGAAGCTTGATTTGGATACATAAAGTGGTGGAGAATCACCAGGAAGTTGAATAATTCTCATAGTAGTTGGGATGAAGATGTTATCCCACTTTCAAATCAGGTGATTTCAGTTTCACAGTTTGGGAATAGGACAGCTTCTGTATCGTTCCAATCAAACCAGGATGAATCACTTTGTAAGAAACTTGATTTGGATACATAAAGTGGTGGAGAATCACCAGGAAGTTGAATAAATCTCATAGGAGTTGGGATGAAGAAGTTATCCCACTTTCAAATCAGGTGATTCCAGTTTCGCAGTTTGGGAATAGGACAGCTTATGTGTCGTTCCAATCAAACCAGGATGAATCACTTTGTAAGAAGCTTGATTTGGATACATAAAGTGGTGTAGAATCACCAGGAAGTTGAATAAATCTCATAGGAGCTGGGATAAAGAAGTTATCCCACTTTCAAATCAGGTGATTCTAGTTTCGCAGTTTGGGAATATGACAGATTCTGTGTCGTTCCAATCAAACCAGGATGAATCACTTTGTAAGAAACTTGATTTGGATACATAAAGTGGTGGAGAATCACCAGGAAGTTGAATAAATCTCATAGGAGCTGGGATGAAGAAGTTATCCCACTTTCAAATCAGGTGATTCTAGTTTTCCAGTTTGGGAATAGGACAACTTCTTCGTCGTTCAATTAAAACCAGGATGAATCACTTAGTAAGAAGCTTGGTTTGGATACATAAAGTGGTGGAGAATCACCAGGAAGTTGAATAAATCTCATAGTAGTTGGGATGAAGAAGTTATCCCACTTTCAGATCAGGTGATTCCAGTTTCGCAGTTTGGGAATAGGGCAGCTTCTGTGTCGTTCCAATCTAACCAGGCTGAATCACATTGTAAGAAGCTTGATTTGGATACATAAAGTGGTGGAGAATCACCAGGAAGTTGAATAAATCTCATTGAAGTTGGGATGAAGAAGTTATCCCACTTTCAAATCAGGTGATACCAGTTTCCCAGTTTGGGAATAGGGCAGCTTCTGTGTCGTTCCAATCAAACCAGGATGAATCACATTGTAAGAAGCTTGATTTGGATACATAAAGTGGTGGAGAATCACCAGGAAGTTGAATAAATCTCATTGAAGTTGGGATGAAGAAGTTATCCCACTTTCAAATTAGGTGATTCTAGTTTTCCAGTTTGGGAATAGAACAGCTTCTTCGTCGTTCCAATCAAACCAAGAAGAATCACTTTGTAAGAAGCTTGATTTGGATACATAAAGGGGTGGAGAATCACCAGGAAGTTGAATAAATCTCATAGGAGTTGGGATGAAGAAGTTATCCCACTTTCAAATCAGGTGATACCAGTTTCCTAGTGTGGGAATAGGACAGTTTATGTGTCGTTTCAATCAAACCAGGATGAATCACTTTGTAAGAAGCTTGATTTGGATACATAAAGTGGTGGAGAATCACCAGGAAGTTGAATAAATCTCATAGGAGCTGGGATGAAGAAGTTATCCCACTTTCAAATCAGGTGATTCAAGTTTTCCAGTTTGGGAATAGGACAACTTCTTCGTCGTTCAATTCAAACCAGGATGAATCACTTAGTAAGAAGCTTGGTTTGGATACATAAAGTGGTGGAGAATCACCAGGAAGTTGAATAAATCACATAGTAGTTGGGATGAAGAAGTTATCCCACTTTCAAATCAGGTGATTCCAATTTCGCAGTTTGGGAATAGGACATCTTCTGTGTCGTTCCAATCAAACCAGGTTGAATCACATTGTAAGAAGCTTGATTTGGATACATTAAGTGGTGAAGAATCACCATGAAGTTGAATAAATCTCATTGAAGTTTGGGAATAGGACATCTTATGTGTCGTTTCAATCAAATCAGGATGAATCACTTTGTAAGAAGCTTGATTTAGATATATAAAGTGGTGGAGAATCACCAGGAAGTTGAATAAATCTCATAGGAGTTGGGATGAAGAAGTTATCCCACTTTCAAATCAGGTGATTCCAGTTTTGCAGTTTGGGAATAGGGCAGCTTCTGTGTCGTTCCAATCAAACCATGATGAATCACATTGTAAGAAGCTTTATTTGGATACATAAAGTGGTGGAGAATCACCAGGAAGTTGAATAAATCTCATTGAAATTGGGATGAAGAAGTTATCCCACTTTCAAATTAGGTGATTCCAGTTTCGCAGTTTGGGAATAGGAGAGCTTATGTGTCGTTTCAATCAAACCAGGATGAATCACTTTGTAAGAAGCTTGATTTGGATACATAAAGTGGTGGAGAATCACCAGGAAGTTGAATAAATCTCATAGGAGCTGGGATGAAGAAGTTATCCCACTTTCAAATCAGGTGATTCCAGTTTTGCAGTTTGGGAATAGGACAGCTCCTTCGTCGTTCCAATCAAGCCAGGATGAATCACTTTGTAAGAAGCTTGATTTGGATACATAAAGTGGTGGAGAATCACCAGGAAGTTGAATAATTCTCATAGTAGTTGGGATGAAGATGTTATCCCACTTTCAAATCAGGTGATTCCAGTTTCGCAGTTTGGGAATAAGACAGCTTCTGTGTCGTTCCAATCAATCCAGGATGAATCACTTTGTAAGAAGCTTGATTTGGATACATAAAGTGGTGTAGAATCACCAGGAAGTTGAACAAATCTCATAGGAGCTGGGATGAAGAAGTTATCCCACTTTCAAATCAGGTGATTCCAGTTTCACAGTTTGGGAATAGGACAGCTTCTGTATCGTTCCAATCAAACCAGGATGAATCACTTTGTAAGAAACTTGATTTGGATACATAAAGTGGTGGAGAATCACCAGGAAGTTGAATAAATCTCATAGGGGTTGGGATGAAGAAGTTATCCCACTTTCAAATCAGGTGATTCCAGTTTCGCAGTTTGGGAATAGGACAGCTTATGTGTCGTTCCAATCAAACCAGGATGAATCACTTTGTAAGAAGCTTGATTTGGATACATAAAGTGGTGTAGAATCACCAGGAAGTTGAATAAATCTCATAGGAGCTGGGATAAAGAAGTTATCCCACTTTCAAATCAGGTGATTCTAGTTTCGCAGTTTGGGAATATGACAGATTCTGTGTCGTTCCAATCAAACCAGGATGAATCACTTTGTAAGAAACTTGATTTGGATACATAAAGTGGTGGAGAATCACCAGGAAGTTGAATAAATCTCATAGGAGCTGGGATGAAGAAGTTATCCCACTTTCAAATCAGGTGATTCTAGTTTTCCAGTTTGGGAATATGACAACTTCTTCGTCGTTCAATTCAAACCAGGATGAATCACTTAGTAAGAAGCTTGGCTTGGATACATAAAGTGGTGGAGAATCACCAGGAAGTTGAATAAATCTCATAGTAGTTGGGATGAAGAAGTTATCCCACTTTCAAATCAGGTGATTCCAGTTTCGCAGTTTGGGAATATGGCAGCTTCTGTGTCGTTCCAATCTAACCAGGATGAATCACATTGTAAGAAGCTTGATTTGGATACATAAAGTGGTGGAGAATCACCAGGAAGTTGAACAAATCTCATAGGAGCTGGGATGAAGAAGTTATCCCACTTTCAAATCAGGTGATTCCAGTTTCACAGTTTGGGAATAGGACAGCTTCTGTATCGTTCCAATCAAACCAGGATGAATCACTTTGTAAGAAACTTGATTAGGATACATAAAGTGGTGTAGAATCACCAGGAAGTTGAATAAATCTCATTGGAGTTGGGATGAAGAAGTTATCCCACTTTCAAATCAGGTGATTCCAGTTTCGCAGTTTGGGAATAGGACAGCTTCTGTATCGTTCCAATCAAACCAGGATGAATCACTTTGTAAGAAACTTTATTTGGATACATAAAGTGGTGGAGAATCACCAGGAAGTTGAATAAATCTCATAGGGGTTGGGATGAAGAAGTTATCCCACTTTCAAATCAGGTGATTCCAGTTTCGCAGTTTGGGAATAGGACAGCTTATGTGTCGTTCCAATCAAACCAGGATGAATCACTTTGTAAGAAGCTTGATTTGGATACATAAAGTGGTGTAGAATCACCAGGAAGTTGAATAAATCTCATAGGAGCTGGGATAAAGAAGTTATCCCACTTTCAAATCAGGTGATTCTAGTTTCGCAGTTTGGGAATATGACAGATTCTGTGTCGTTCCAATCAAACCAGGATGAATCACTTTGTAAGAAACTTGATTTGGATACATAAAGTGGTGGAGAATCACCAGGAAGTTGAATAAATCTCATAGGAGCTGGGATGAAGAAGTTATCCCACTTTCAAATCAGGTGATTCTAGTTTTCCAGTTTGGGAATATGACAACTTCTTCGTCGTTCAATTCAAACCAGGATGAATCACTTAGTAAGAAGCTTGGTTTGGATACATAAAGTGGTGGAGAATCACCAGGAAGTTGAATAAATCTCATAGTAGTTGGGATGAAGAAGTTATCCCACTTTCAAATCAGGTGATTCCAGTTTCGCAGTTTGGGAATATGGCAGCTTCTGTGTCGTTCCAATCTAACCAGGATGAATCACATTGTAAGAAGCTTGATTTGGATACATAAAGTGGTGGAGAATCACCAGGAAGTTGAACAAATCTCATAGGAGCTGGGATGAAGAAGTTATCCCACTTTCAAATCAGGTGATTCCAGTTTCACAGTTTGGGAATAGGACAGCTTCTGTATCGTTCCAATCAAACCAGGATGAATCACTTTGTAAGAAACTTGATTAGGATACATAAAGTGGTGTAGAATCACCAGGAAGTTGAATAAATCTCATTGGAGTTGGGATGAAGAAGTTATCCCACTTTCAAATCAGGTGATTCCAGTTTCGCAGTTTGGGAATAGGGCAGCTTCTGTGTCGTTCCAATCAAACCAGGATGAATCACATTGTAAGAAGCTTGATTTGGATACATAAAGTGGTGGAGAATCACCAGGAAGTTGAATAAATCTCATTGAAGTTGGGATGAAGAAGTTATCCCACTTTCAAATTAGGTGATTCTAGTTTTCCAGTTTGGGAATAAAACAGCTTCTTCGTCGTTCCAATCAAACCAAGAAGAATCACTTTGTAAGAAGCTTGATTTGGATACATAAAGGGGTGGAGAATCACCAGGAAGTTGAATAAATCTCGTAGGAGTTGGGATGAAGATGTTATCCCACTTTCAAATCAGGTGATTCCAGTTTCGCAGTTTGGGAATAGGACAGCTTCTGTGTCGTTCCAATCAATCCAGGATGAATCACTTTGTAAGAAGCTTGATTTGGATACATAAAGTGGTGTAGAATCACCAGGAAATTGAACAAATCTCATAGGAGCTGGGATGAAGAAGTTATCCCACTTTCAAATCAGGTGATTCCAGTTTCACAGTTTGGGAATAGGACAGCTTCTGTATCGTTCCAATCAAACCAGGGTTAATCACTTTGTAAGAAACTTGATTAGGATACATAAAGTGGTGGAGAATCACCAGGAAGTTGAATAAATCTCATAGTAGTTGGGATGAAGAAGTTATCCCACTTTCAAATCAGGTGATTCCAATTTTGCAGTTTGGGAATAGGACATCTTCTGTGTCGTTCCAATCAAACCAGGTTGAATCACATTGTAAGAAGCTTGATTTGGATACATTAAGTGGTGAAGAATCACCATGAAGTTGAATAAATCTCATTGAAGTTTGGGAATAGGACATCTTATGTGTCGTTTCAATCAAACCAGGATGAATCACTTTGTAAGAAGCTTGATTTAGATATATAAAGTGGTGGAGAATCACCAGGAAGTTGAATAAATCTCATAGGAGTTGGGATGAAGAAGTTATCCCACTTTCAAATAAGATGATTCCAATTTCGCAATTTGGGACAGCTTCTGTGTTGTTCCAATCAAACCAGGATGAATCACTTTGTAAAAAGCTTGATTTGGATACATAAAGTGGTGTAGAATCACCAGGAAGTTGAATAAATCTCATTGGAGTTGGGATGAAGAAGTTATCCCACTTTCAAATCAGGTGATTCCAGTTTCGCAGTTTGGGAATAGGGCAGCTTCTGTGTCGTTCCAATTAAACCAGGATGAATCACATTGTAAGAAGCTTGATTTGGATACATAAAGTGGTGGAGAATCACCAGGAAGTTGAATAAATCTCATTGAAGTTGGGATGAAGAAGTTATCCCACTTTCAAATCAGGTGATACCAGTTTCCCAATTTGGGAATAGGACAGCTTATGTGTCGTTTCAATCAAACCAGGATTAATCACTTTGTAAGAATCTTGTTTTGGATACATAAAGTGGTGGAGAATCACCAGGAAGTTGAATAAAACTCATAGGAGTTGGGATGAAGAAGGTATCCCACTTTCAAATCAGGTGATTCTAGTTTCGCAGTTTGGCAATAGGACAGCTTTTGTGTCGTTCCAATGAAACCAGGATGAATCACTTTGTAATAAGCCTGATTTGGATACATAAAGTGGTGGGGAATCACCAAGAACTTGAATAAATCTCATAGGAGCTGGGATGAAGAAGTTATCCCACTTTCAAATCAGGTGATTCTAGTTTTCCAGTTTGGGAATAGGACAACTTCTTCGTCGTTCCAATCAAACCAGGTTGAATCACTTTGTAAGAAGCTTGATTTGGATACATAAAGTGGTGGAGAATCACCAGGAAGTTGAATAAATCTCATTGAAGTTGGGATGAAGAAGTTATCCCACTTTCAAATTAGGTGATTCTAGTTTTCCAGTTTGGGAATAAAACAGCTTCTTCGTCGTTCCAATCAAACCAAGAAGAATCACTTTGTAAGAAGCTTGATTTGGATACATAAAGGGGTGGAGAATCACCAGGAAGTTGAATAAATCTCATAGGAGTTGGGATGAAGATGTTATCCCACTTTCAAATCAGGTGATTCCAGTTTCGCAGTTTGGGAATAGGACAGCTTCTGTGTCGTTCCAATCAATCCAGGATGAATCACTTTGTAAGAAGATTGATTTGGATACATAAAGTGGTGTAGAATCACCAGGAAGTTGAACAAATCTCATAGGAGCTGGGATGAAGAAGTTATCCCACTTTCAAATCAGGTGATTCCAGTTTCACAGTTTGGGAATAGGACAGCTTCTGTATCGTTCCAATCAAACCAGGATGAATCACTTTGTAAGAATCTTGATTAGGATACATAAAGTGGTGGAGAATCACCAGGAAGTTGAATAAATCTCATAGGAGCTGGGATGAAGAAGTTATCCCACTTTCAAATCAGGTGATTCTAGTTTTCCAGTTTGGGAATATGACAACTTCTTCGTCGTTCAATTCAAACCAGGATGAATCACTTAGTAAGAAGCTTGGTTTGGATACATAAAGTGGTGGAGAATCACCAGGAAGTTGAATAAATCTCATAGTAGTTGGGATGAAGAAGTTATCCCACTTTCAAATCAGGTGATTCCAGTTTCGCAGTTTGGGAATATGGCAGCTTCTGTGTCGTTCCAATCAAACCAGGATGAATCACATTGTAAGAAGCTTGATTTGGATACATAAAGTGGTGGAGAATCACCAGGAAGTTGAATAAATCTCATTGAAGTTGGGATGAAGAAGTTATCACACTTTCAAATCAGGTGATACCAGTTTCCCAGTTTGGGAATAGGACAACTTATGTGTCGTTCCAATTAAACCAGGATGAATCACTTTGTAAGAAGCTTGATTTGGATACATAAAGTGGTGTAGAATCACCAGGAAGTTGAATAAATCTCATTGGAGTTGGGATGAAGAAGTTATCCCACTTTCAAATCAGGTGATTCCAGTTTCGCAGTTTGGGAATATGACAGATTCTGTGTCGTTCCAATCAAACCAGGATGAATCACTTTGTAAGAAACTTGATTTGGATACATAAAGTGGTGGAGAATCACCAGGAAGTTGAATAAATCTCATAGGAGCTGGGATGAAGAAGTTATCCCACTTTCAAATCAGGTGATTCTAGTTTTCCAGTTTGGGAATATGACAACTTCTTCGTCGTTCAATTCAAACCAGGATGAATCACTTAGTAAGAAGCTTGGTTTGGATACATAAAGTGGTGGAGAATCACCAGGAAGTTGAATAAATCTCATAGTAGTTGGGATGAAGAAGTTATCCCACTTTCAAATCAGGTGATTCCAGTTTCGCAGTTTGGGAATATGGCAGCTTCTGTGTCGTTCCAATCTAACCAGGATGAATCACATTGTAAGAAGCTTGATTTGGATACATAAAGTGGTGGAGAATCACCAGGAAGTTGAATAAATCTCATTGAAGTTGGGATGAAGAAGTTATCCCACTTTCAAATCAGGTGATACCAGTTTCCCAGTTTGGGAATAGGACAACTTATGTGTCGTTCCAATTAAACCAGGATGAATCACTTTGTAAGAAGCTTGATTTGGATACATAAAGTGGTGTAGAATCACCAGGAAGTTGAATAAATCTCATTGGAGTTGGGATGAAGAAGTTATCCCACTTTCAAATCAGGTGATTCCAGTTTCGCAGTTTGGGAATAGGGCAGCTTCTGTGTCGTTCCAATCAAACCAGGATGAATCACATTGTAAGAAGCTTAATTTGGATACATAAAGTGGTGGAGAATCACCAGGAAGTTGAATAAATCTCATTGAAGTTGGGATGAAGAAGTTATCCCACTTTCAAATTAGGTGATTCTAGTTTTCCAGTTTGGGAATAAAACAGCTTCTTCGTCGTTCCAATCAAACCAAGAAGAATCACTTTGTAAGAAGCTTGATTTGGATACATAAAGGGGTGGAGAATCACCAGGAAGTTGAATAAATCTCATAGGAGTTGGGATGAAGATGTTATCCCACTTTCAAATCAGGTGATTCCAGTTTCGCAGTTTGGGAATGTGACAGCTTCTGTGTCGTTCCAATCAATCCAGGATGAATCACTTTGTAAGAAGCTTGATTTGGATACATAAAGTGGTGTAGAATCACCAGGAAGTTGAACAAATCTCATAGGAGCTGGGATGAAGAAGTTATCCCACTTTCAAATCAGGTGATTCCAGTTTCACAGTTTGGGAATAGGACAGCTTCTGTATCGTTCCAATCAAACCAGGATGAATCACTTTGTAAGAAACTTGATTAGGATACATAAAGTTGTGGAGAATCACCAGGAAGTTGAATAAATCTCATAGTAGTTGGGATGAAGAAGTTATCCCACTTTCAAATCAGGTGATTCCAATTTCGCAGTTTGGGAATAGGACATCTTCTGTGTCGTTCCAATCAAACCAGGTTGAATCACATTGTAAGAAGCTTGATTTGGATACATTAAGTGGTGAAGAATCACCATGAAGTTGAATAAATCTCATTGAAGTTTGGGAATAGGACATCTTATGTGTCGTTTCAATCAAACCAGGATGAATCACTTTGTAAGAAGCTTGATTTAGATATATAAAGTGGTGGAGAATCACCAGGAAGTTGAATAAATCTCATAGGAGTTGGGATGAAGAAGATATCCCACTTTCAAATAAGATGATTCCAGTTTCGCAGTTTGGGACAGCTTCTGTGTTGTTCCAATCAAACCAGGATGAATCACTTTGTAAAAAGCTTGATTTGGATACATAGAGTGGTGTAGAATCACCAGGAAGTTGAATAAATCTCATTGGAGTTGGGATGAAGAAGTTATCCCACTTTCAAATCAGGTGATTCCAGTTTTGCAGTTTGGGAATAGGGCAGCTTCTGTGTCGTTCCAATTAAACCAGGATGAATCACATTGTAAGAAGCTTGATTTGGATACATAAAGTGGTGGAGAATCACCAGGAAGTTGAATAAATCTCATTGAAGTTGGGATGAAGAAGTTATCCCACTTTCAAATCAGGTGATACCAGTTTTCCAGTTTGGGAATAGGACAGCTTATGTGTCGTTTCAATCAAACCAGGATTAATCACTTTGTAAGAATCTTGATTTGGATACATAAAGTGGTGGAGAATCACCAGGAAGTTGAATAAAACTCATAGGAGTTGGGATGAAGAAGGTATCCCACTTTCAAATCAGGTGATTCTAGTTTCGCAGTTTGGCAATAGGACAGCTTTTGTGTCGTTCCAATGAAACCAGGATGAATCACTTTGTAATAAGCCTGATTTGGATACATAAAGTGGTGGGGAATCACCAAGAACTTGAATAAATCTCATAGGAGCTGGGATGAAGAAGTTATCCCACTTTCAAATCAGGTGATTCTAGTTTTCCAGTTTGGGAATAGGACAACTTCTTCGTCGTTCCAATCAAACCTGGTTGAATCACTTTGTATGAAGCTTGATTTGGATACATAAAGTGGTGTAGAATCACCAGGAAGTTGAATAAATCTCATTGAAGTTGGGATGAAGAAGTTATCCCACTTTCAAATTAGGTGATTCTAGTTTTCCAGTTTGGGAATAAAACAGCTTCTTCGTCGTTCCAATCAAACCAAGAAGAATCACTTTGTAAGAAGCTTGATTTGGATACATAAAGGGGTGGAGAATCACCAGGAAGTTGAATAAATCTCATAGGAGTTGGGATGAAGATGTTATCCCACTTTCAAATCAGGTGATTCCAGTTTCGCAGTTTGGGAATAGGACAGCTTCTGTGTCGTTCCAATCAATCCAGGATGAATCACTTTGTAAGAAGCTTGATTTGGATACATAAAGTGGTGTAGAATCACCAGGAAGTTGAATAAATCTCATAGGAGCTGGGATGAAGAAGTTATCCCACTTTCAAATCAGGTGATTCTAGTTTTCCAGTTTGGGAATATGACAACTTCTTCGTCGTTCAATTCAAACCAGGATGAATCACTTAGTAAGAAGCTTGGTTTGGATACATAAAGTGGTGGAGAATCACCAGGAAGTTGAATAAATCTCATAGTAGTTGGGATGAAGAAGTTATCCCACTTTCAAATCAGGTGATTCCAGTTTCGCAGTTTGGAAATATGGCAGCTTCTGTGTCGTTCCAATCTAACCAGGATGAATCACATTGTAAGAAGCTTGATTTGGATACATAAAGTGGTGGAGAATCACCAGGAAGTTGAATAAATCTCATTGAAGTTGGGATGAAGAAGTTATCCCACTTTCAAATCAGGTGATACCAGTTTCCCAGTTTGGGAATAGGACAACTTATGTGTCGTTCCAATTAAACCAGGATGAATACTTTGTAAGAAGCTTGATTTGGATACATAAAGTGGTGTAGAATCACCAGGAAGTTGAATAAATCTCATTGGAGTTGGGATGAAGAAGTTATCCCACTTTCAAATCAGGTGATTCCAGTTTCGCAGTTTGGGAATAGGGCAGCTTCTGTGTCGTTCCAATCAAACCAGGATGAATCACATTGTAAGAAGCTTAATTTGGATACATAAAGTGGTGGAGAATCACCAGGAAGTTGAATAAATCTCATTGAAGTTGGGATGAAGAAGTTATCCCACTTTCAAATTAGGTGATTCTAGTTTTCCAGTTTGGGAATAAAACAGCTTCTTCGTCGTTCCAATCAAACCAAGAAGAACCACTTTGTAAGAAGCTTGATTTGGATACATAAAGGGGTGGAGAATCACCAGGAAGTTGAATAAATCTCATAGGAGTTGGGATGAAGATGTTATCCCACTTTCAAATCAGGTGATTCCAGTTTCGCAGTTTGGGAATGTGACAGCTTCTGTGTCGTTCCAATCAATCCAGGATGAATCACTTTGTAAGAAGCTTGATTTGGATACATAAAGTGGTGTAGAATCACCAGGAAGTTGAACAAATCTCATAGGAGCTGGGATGAAGAAGTTATCCCACTTTCAAATCAGGTGATTCCAGTTTCACAGTTTGGGAATAGGACAGCTTCTGTATCGTTCCAATCAAACCAGGATGAATCACTTTGTAAGAAACTTGATTAGGATACATAAAGTGGTGGAGAATCACCAGGAAGTTGAATAAATCTCATAGTATTTGGGATGAAGAAGTTATCCCACTTTCAAATCAGGTGATTCCAATTTCGCAGTTTGGGAATAGGACATCTTCTGTGTCGTTCCAATCAAACCAGGTTGAATCACATTGTAAGAAGCTTGATTTGGATACATTAAGTGGTGAAGAATCACCATGAAGTTGAATAAATCTCATTGAAGTTTGGGAATAGGACATCTTATGTGTCGTTTCAATCAAACCAGGATGAATCACTTTGTAAGAAGCTTGATTTAGATATATAAAGTGGTGGAGAATCACCAGGAAGTTGAATAAATCTCATAGGAGTTGGGATGAAGAAGTTATCCCACTTTCAAATAAGATGATTCCAGTTTCGCAGTTTGGGACAGCTTCTGTGTTGTTCCAATCAAACCAGGATGAATCACTTTGTAAAAAGCTTGATTTGGATACATAAAGTGGTGTAGAATCACCAGGAAGTTGAATAAATCTCATTGGAGTTGGGATGAAGAAGTTATCCCACTTTCAAATAAGGTGATTCCAGTTTCGCAGTTTGGGAATAGGGCAGCTTCTGTGTCGTTCCAATTAAACCAGGATGAATCACATTGTAAGAAGCTTGATTTGGATACATAAAGTGGTGGAGAATCACCAGGAAGTTGAATAAATCTCATTGAAGTTGGGATGAAGAAGTTATCCCACTTTCAAATCAGGTGATACCAGTTTCCCAGTTTGGGAATAGGACAGCTTATGTGTCGTTTCAATCAAACCAGGATTAATCACTTTGTAAGAATCTTGATTTGGATACATAAAGTGGTGGAGAATCACCAGGAAGTTGAATAAAACTCATAGGAGTTGGGATGAAGAAGGTATCCCACTTTCAAATCAGGTGATTCTAGTTTCGCAGTTTGGCAATAGGACAGCTTTTGTGTCGTTCCAATGAAACCAGGATGAATCACTTTGTAATAAGCCTGATTTGGATACATAAAGTGGTGGGGAATCACCAAGAACTTGAATAAATCTCATAGGAGCTGGGATGAAGAAATTATCCCACTTTCAAATCAGGTGATTCTAGTTTTCCAGTTTGGGAATAGGACAACTTCTTCGTCGTTCCAATCAAACCAGGTTGAATCACTTTGTAAGAAGCTTGATTTGGATACATAAAGTGGTGGAGAATCACCAGGAAGTTGAATAAATCTCATAGGAGCTGGGATGAAGAAGTTATCCCACTTTCAAATCAGGTGATTCCAGTTTCGCAGTTTGGGAATAGGACAACTTCTTCGTCGTTCCAATCAAACCAGGTTGAATCACTTTGTAAGAAGCTTGATTTGGATACATAAAGTGATGGAGAATCACCAGGAAGTTGAATAAATCTCATAGGAGCTGGGATGAAGAAGTTATCCCACTTTCAAATCAGGTGATTCCAGTTTCGCAGTTTGGGAATAGGACAGCTTATGTGTCGTTCCAATAAAACCAGGATGAATCACATTGTAAGAAACTTGATTTGGATACATACAGTGGTGGAGAATCACCATGAAGTTGAATAAATCTCATTGAAGTTGGGATGAAGAAGTTAACCCACTTTCAAATTAGGTGATTCCAGTTTCGCAGTTTTTGAATAGGACAGCTTATGTGTCGTTTCAATCAAACCAGGATGAATCACTTTGTAAGAAGCTTGATATAGATATAAAAAGTGGTGGAGAATCACCAGGAAGTTAAATAAATCATATAGGAGTTGGGATGAAGAAATTATCCCACTTTCAAATTTGGTGATTCCAGTTTCGCAGTTTGGGAATAGGACAGCTTCTTCGTCGTTCCAATCAAACCAGGATGAATCACTTTGTAAAAAGCTTGATTTGGATACATAAACTGGTGGAGAATCACCAGGAAGTTTAATAAATCTCATTGAAGTTTGATAAAGAAGTTATCCCACTTTCAAATTAGGTGATTCCAGTTTTGCAGTTTGGGAATAGGACAGCTTATGTGTCGTTTCAAACAAACCAAGTTGAATCACTTTCTAAGAAGCTTGGTTTGGATACATAAAGTGGTGGAGAATAACCAGGAAGTTTAATAAATCTCATAGGAGCTGGGATAAAGAAGTTATCCCACTTTCAAATCAGGTGATTCTAGTTTCGCAGTATGGGAATAGGTTAGCTTCGGTGTCGTTCCAGTCAAACCAGGATGAATCACTTTGTAAGAAGCTTGATTTGGATACATAAAGTGGTGGAGAATCACCAGGAAATTTAATAAATCTCATAGGAGCTGGGATTAAGAAGTTATCCAACTTTCAAATCAGGTGATTCTAGTTTTCCAGTTTGGGAATAGGAGAGCTTCTTCGTCGTTCCAATCAAGCCAGGATGAATCACTTTGTAAGAAGCTTGATTTGGATACATAAAGTGGTGGAGTATCACCCGGAAGTTGAATAAATCTCATTGGAGCTGGGATGAAGAAGTTATCCCACTTTCAAATCAGGTGATTCCAGTTTTGCAGTTTGGGAATAGGACAGCTTCTTCGTCGTTCCAATCAGGCCAGGATGAATCACTTTGTAAGAAGCTTGATTTGGATACATAAATTGGTGGAGAATCACCAGGAAGTTGAATAATGTTGGGGTCAAAATCGGTCACGACGGAATCAATGTCTGAAAGTCCGTAAAAATCTGCATAAACGTTTTTACGAAAAGTAATCTTCGTAAAGATATCTTTACGAAGAGCCTTGCAGTAAAATATCGTCCAAATCTCAATCGAACCACTAAATACCGATTGTTCGAAGGCAACGGACATGTATCCAAATCGGCCGCGGACAAACTCGAGTATGGAAATCAGACCGCAGACAAGCCAAGTTCAATCGATACACGGCGACCAAGCATGCACACAGCTCGGTCGCTACGTAGCGACCGAGCTCGAGCCAAGCTCGGTCGCTACGTAGCGACCGAGCGTCCGTCTCGCTCGGTTGCTACGTAGCGACCGAGCCTGAGCCAAACTCGGTCGCTACGTAGCGACCAAGCGTCTGTCCCGCTCGGTCGCTACGTAGCGACCGAGCTCGAGCCAAGCTCGGTCGCTACGTAGCGACCGAGCCTGAGCCAAACTCGGTCGCGACGTAGCGACCAAGCGTCTGTCCCGCTCGGTCGCTACGTAGCGACCGAGCTCGAGCCAAGCTTGGTCGCTACGTAGTGACCGAGCGTCCGTCTCGCTCGGTCGCTACGTAGCGACCGAGCCTGAGCCAAACTCGGTCACTACATAGCGACCGAGCGTCTGTCCCGCTCGGTCGCTACGTAGCGACCGAGCTCGAGCCAAGCTCGGTCGCTACGTAGTGACCGAGCGTCCGTCTCGCTCGGTCGCTACGTAGCGACCGAGCCCGAGCCAAGCTCGGTCGCTACGTAGCGACCGAGCGTCCGTCTCGCTCGGTCGCTACGTAGCGACCGAGCCAGAGCCAAGCTCGGTCACTACGTAGCGACCGAGCGTCTGTCCCGCTCGGTCGCTACGTACCGACCGAGCGTCCGTCTCGCTCGGTCGCTACGTTGCGATCGAGCCCGAGCCAAGCTCGGTCTCTACGTAGCGACCGAGCGTCCGTCTCGCTCGGTCGCTACGTAGCGATCGAGCCCGAGCCAAGCTCGGTCGCTACGTAGCGACCGAGCGTCCGTCTCGCTCGGTCGCTATGTAGCGACCGAGCCTGAGCCAAGCTCGGTCGCTACGTAGCGACCGAGCGTCTGTCCCGCTCGGTCGCTACGTAGCGACCGAGCGTCCGTCTCGCTCGGTCGCTACGTAGCGATCGAGCCCGAGCCAAGCTCGGTCTCTACGTAGCGACCGAGCGTCCGTCTCGCTCGGTCGCTATGTAGCGACCGAGCCTGAGCCAAGCTCGGTCGCTACGTAGCGACCGAGCGTCTGTCCCGCTCGGTCGCTACGTAGCGACCGAGCGTCCGTCTCGCTCGGTCGCTACGTAGCGATCGAGCCTGAGCCAAGCTCGGTCGCTACGTAGCGACCGAGCGTCCGTCTCGCTCGGTCGCTACGTAGCGACCGAGCCTGAGCCAAGCTCGGTCGCTACGTAGCGACCGAGCCTGAGCCAAGCTCGGTCGCTACATAGCGACCGAGCGTCCGTCCCGCTCGGTCGCTACGTAGCGACCGAGCTCGAGCCAAGCTCGTTCGCTGCGTAGCGACCGAGCGTCCGTCTCGCTCGGTTGCTACGTAGCGACCGAGCGTCCATCTCGCTCGGTCGCTACGTAGCGACCGAGCCCGAGCCAAGCTCGGTCGCTACGTAGCGACCGGGCTCGAGCCAAAGTTCGGTCGCTGCGTAGTGACCGAGCTCTTCCGAACATCAGTACGACATCAGTACATGCATTCTCGTCAAACCTTCAAATGTTATCTCCCGAAGACCGTAGCGAGCTCAGTCTATGTTTTCCGCTATTCTAAATCATCGATCAAACTTCGCGGATTAGAAACCGCGGAAAGTTCTTTCTTTGTCGAAAGAAATCGTAGTAAACGCTTCGAGTCGGAAGACGGCCCAAAGGGACCTAAAACACGACTCGAGGCCCATCCTGCGATTTCTTAACCAAAAGCCCGTAAACCACAGCACGGTTTACGCTTGGTCCACAAGGAAGGATAAATGTCAAGTTTCCGCGGATAAATACGGAAGTTTTGAAGATAATTGTGAAAATCGGGAAAAATGGAATATCTCCATTTTTATGCTATGACGGCTTAAGGGCAGAAGAGTAAAAGCGTAAACCGACCTTGGAGCTAGTATATAAGGAGTCCTAGGCGAGGAGCATGAAGGGGAACTTTTTTAGAGCAAACTTAGCACTTAGAGCAATTTAGGCAATTTTCCGTTTTTGTTATTTCGAGCTGCGACTCAATTAGGTTTAGCCGTCTTAGGGTTGCTAGAACTAGGAATCTTGCCGACAGCTCTCGAGCCCAGGCTTATACCTTGTTGTAACGCTCATACGCAGATTCGGAATAAGATCTACTTTGCTCTCTTTTCGATTTCTTATTTTTATCGTTGTTATTCTCGTGTTCTGATTGCTTGACGTGTGGTAATTAACAGATATCCGGGTCCTCTGGGAAATTAGGGTTTTCCTAGTTTCCTTATTTAAACGGAAATCGACAGTGTGAATTTCGGTTCCCACAGTTTGGCGCTAGAAGGAGGGGGACTTACGGATCAATCTAACCCGCAAAAGCGACAACACTCTCAATCAGACATGTCAACTAATGACGCGGATAACGTGCAAACCCCTCTTAACGGAGGCAGCGGCACCAATCTCCATTCTCCAGCAGCGGACGTATCCGCGGCCAACGCACAAGCCAACGCCGCGACGCTCGAGGAGTTTAAAAAGATGTTCGCCACCAATGAGAAAAGGTTGGAAGAACAGGATAAGCTCGTGAATACCTTGACCAAACAGGTTGAAACCTTAACGGCAAGGACTCGAGCAATCCATCCCCGCGGAACCACTAAAGTTTGCGGGAAAAGACTCGACTTCGCAACACCACTCGATAGGCCTGGAACCGCGCGGTAACGACCAAACTGTGGAAGTACGGATAAAACTGGGGGTAGATCGGCCTTGGTCCGACCATTTGCTACGTATTGAGCGACCAAGCCAATCGGTCGGTCGCTACATATTGAGCGACGAAGGCACTCGGTCACTCACTATGTATTGAGCGACCTGGCCATTCCGTCGGTCGCTACATATTGAGTGACGAAGACTCTCAGTCGGTCGCTACGTATTGAGTGACCTAGCCACTCGATCGGTCGCTACGTATTGAGCGACCAAGACACTCCGTCGGTCACTACGTATTGAGTGACGAAGACACTCAGTCGGTCGCTACGTATTGAGCGACCAAGACACTCGGTCGGTCGCTACGTATTGAGCGACTTAGCCACTCGATCGGTCGCTACTTATTGAGCGAGGAAGAAACTCCGTCGGTCGCTATGTATTGAGTGATGACTCTCAGTCGGTCGCTACGTATTGAGCGACCAAGACACTCAGTCGGTCGCTACGTATTGAGCGACCAAGACACTCAGTCGGTCGCTACGTATTGAGCGACCAAGACAGTCCGTCGGTCGCTACGTATTGAGCGACCAAGACACTCCGTCGGTCACTACGTATTGAGTGACGAAGACTCTCAGTCGGTCGCTACGTATTGAGCGACCAAGACACTCGGTCGGTCGCTACGTATTGAGCGACCTAGCCACTCGATCGGTCGCTACGTATTGAGCGAGGAAGACACTCCGTCGGTCGCTATGTATTGAGTGATGACTCTCAGTCGGTCGCTACGTATTGAGCGACCAAGACACTCAGTCGGTCGCTACGTATTGAGCGACCAAGACACTCCGTCGGTCGCTACGTATTGAGTGACAAGACATTCGGTCGGTCGCTACGTATTGAGTGACCTAGCCACTCGATCGGTCGCTACGTATTGAGCGACCAAGACACTTCGTCGGTCACTACGTATTGAGTGACGAAGACTCTCAGTCGGTCGCTACGTATTGAGCGACCAAGACACTCCGTCGGTCGCTACGTATTGAGTGACAAGACATTCGGTCGGTCGCTACGTATTGAATGACCTAGCCACTCGATCGGTCGCTACGTATTGAGCGACCAAGACACTTCGTCGGTCACTACGTATTGAGTGACAAAGACTCTCAGTCGGTCGCTACGTATTGAGCGACCAAGACACTCGGTCGGTCGCTACGTATTGAGCGACCTAGCCACTCGATCGGTCGCTACGTATTGAGCGAGGAAGACACTCCGTCGGTCGCTATGTATTGAGTGATGACTCTCAGTCGGTCGCTACGTATTGAGCGACCAAGACACTCAGTCGGTCGCTACGTATTGAGCGACCAAGACACTCCGTCGGTCACTACGTAATTAGTGACGAAGACTCTCAGTCGGTCGCTACGTATTGAGCGACCAAGACACTCGGTCGGTCGCTACGTATTGAGCGACCTAGCCACTCGATCGGTCTCTACGTATTGAGCGACCTAGCCACTCGGTCGATCGCTATGTATTGAGCGACCAAGCCACTCTGTCAGTCGCTACGTATTGAGCAACCAAGCCACTCGGTCGGTCACTACGTATCGAGCGACCTAGCCACTCGGTCGGTCGCTACGTAGTGACCAACCTGCGAACGAGTCGATCGCTATTATTTTTTCGGAAAAACTTTCGTAAAACTAAAATAAGCAACATTTGACAACCTTCAAAATTCTAACAACAATCGTAGAAAAAGAATCTCTGATAAGGGAAGCGATGGAGCAAAATCCGAGAATCAGAATTCGCCCATCCGCCTCTCTCCACGATCTCCCAATCCTTCCTCTCACAACTCGATTTTTTCGACGATATGCTCATTCATTTTCGTAAATCCAATGATATTAAGATCGAAACATGGATCACGAAAATCGAGAAAATTGATAGCTGCCTAAACGCGGCCAGGAAAGCATAGATATCCAGGAAGAATCAATATTCTTGCTATTCAAAATGAGCAGACAGACACGAAAAGAGTAAGGGCAAATGAGCAAGCAAAACAGAGAAGAGGCTAACCCAGATCTACGAGAGAACTAAGGTATTCCCGACTTGAAATCAGGCTTGGAATTTCGTAGAAAATTACTAAGAAATAGAAACGCCTAAGAGACTGCCGTAGAACTTTAGGGAACTTAAAACCTAGGTGGATAGTCTAGCGAAATAAGTCTTAGGCGATTTTTCCTGTCTCGGTATATTGTTCCATAATTGTTCATCCAGATCTTGCAAACCGATCTAAACTCTCCGAAAGTCGAGAAACGATCGCCACGCATATCATGCTCGCTTCCTAAAGAGAGAAAAAGTTAGAGACATGAACGTCGTCTTAAAACCGATTCTTTTCTGGCAATTTTCTCGGAACCGACATATCCCAAGTCGTCAACGTGGAAACAACCAAATCACAGTCCAAGCATCGTCTATAAATCGCCCCAAATTATCGATCATTCCAAACATCAGAAGAGGAAACGTACACAACCCTTCAACGTATCGGTTCAACCGTTTTCTTTCGTAAAAAAAAAAAGGGGGGAGTAGGTACGTATACTATACTCGTATACTCCCAAACTTCAAAAAACTTCTGCAAATCGTCAAGAATAGGCAAACGACAATCTTAATATTCGTCTAAACGCTAGCAACATATCCAGACGATCATGAACATAATCTCAAAAACTATACATCATTTCTTGTCGCAATCATGCGTACAGAAAACTTGTACCAATATCAAACTGAAACTCGACGATTAGCCAAAGTATTGAAGCCTTTTCCGGTTTCAGAAAGCCAGTTTCGTTTTAAAAATTTCTACGAGAAATCTTCAATCACCAAAGCATTTCTTTCAGTTTCCGTTGTACCAAGTAAGTCACGGAAAAGCATCGAAAACATTTGCGACAAAGAAAACTCGAGAATATATGTAGCATCGTGCACATTAAAAGGATCACTTTCCTCCCGATGGTTAGCTAGATCCACCTCTGGTTGACCAATTCGTTCAAGAAACGAATGTGTCATGAGAATCCTCTCGAAAAACCTATGAAAAACGTTCCGCGACTAGATCGTATTGAAATAAACTTCGGTAATACTCCATGAGTAACTCCAAGCAACTTTCACCTAAGATCAAAATCACAGCGGGAACGTTTCTCGTAAAACCCGCAGAAAAATGCTACTTTGACATATGTATACATATCACTGATTTACGACCTCCGTAAAATCGATGATATGATATGATAAATTATCGTATAGCCCACAGTCGGAAATCATATGGTAAATTCTTCGTAACGAAACTAAGTCCTAACAACCAAACGGTTAACGGAAAATCTAAACTTTTCGAAAATTGACCAAGTTCAATACGTTCCACAATTCACTTTAAGCCCGCAACGTTTTAACCATAATATGCGGCATGTAAGGAAAAATTCGTAACAAAGCTTCAGAGCTATACGAAACATCCTAAAAAATGCACGAAATACATCTCGGAAGGCCAACACTTCACAAAGCACTATGAAGGAAAACACTTGTTCCCATGGACAAATTTACACGACACCTCAGTCATAATTCCTCGATCGCAAATAAAACTATTAGCATCCAAACATGAACAACAATTTTGGCTGCGAACATTCGTAGTCAAACTAGAATGTTTTTCAAACGCATGGCTAAGACTAAACCCTTGCAACATCGCGAAATATCTTCAAGCCCGCGAACATTTCAAGCACGAAACGTGGCATACGAAAGAATAACAAATCTTCAGCATCGCGAGACGTCGCAGACGCCTGAAGATTAGTTCTTCGACGAAATTTCCTTCCTCGATAAAAATACCTTCATGGAAGACCAAACAGTCATACGCACTAACATCTTCTCAAAAAATATTCTTCGCGAAGACTCGAAACGGTATTTTTTACCATTAAGTTTGTTGCTGATCACAACAAACTCTCAACGTCCTAAACAGACATAGCCATCTCACGAAGATGACTCTCTTACATCCGACACAAGGATAATAGCGCTATAAAAGAAATCCGAAATTTTGGTCCAGCACTTCCGGTCTCCGGAGAGATGCTCGAGTCGTATCAAACAAGTCGTATAAGCCGAGAACCTATCGCGGACTTTAAATCGATACGAATCAGGAAGAAATCGCAACAGGAAAAATGATAGCCGGCCAGTCACCGCACAATCCTTAAACCGAAAGTAAACCTAGGTCTTGCCCTAAACCCAGCGCACTGGTCTCTAACATCTCTAGGCATAGTATCAAACACTCTGATACGAGATCCCAAAATTTGTCTCTTTGCCAATGTTCGAACGTCTTCAGAAAATCCCGCAAGTTTACACACTGCGGAAAACTCTCGAAAGAGATTATGGATATGGCAATTCACACAGAGTTAGAATACGAGACGACAACTCGTAGTCTTCCTTCTACACCCATACAAAATGCCATCGGCAGCAACACGCCTTATAACCGCTACATAAAAACTAGACCATAAAAGTCCTACTGGAAAACTAGTCATAAGAACCTTAACTCCAAGACGAACTACGAAAGGCTTGATCCCTTCAACAAGGGTACGTAGGCAGCCGTCATAAGGCGCAGCCCTAATCTTATCGCGCTTTCTACTTTTAGGAGAGCGAGAAGATCACTTACCACAGACCTTTTCAACCATTAATTCCGCCTAACTCACCTAACTTGCCAAGCCACTCGCTAGAACCTCACGCTAGAAGCTCATGGTTCTAACGAGCTGGGGGGCTAACTGTATCGGTCACGACGGAATCAATGTCTGAAAGTCCGTAAAAATCAGCATAAACGTTTTTACGAAAAGTAATCTTCGTAAAGATATCTTTACGAAGAGCCTTGCAGTAAAATATCGTCCAAATCTCAATCGAACCACTAAATACCGATTGTCCGAAGGCAACGGACATGTATCCAAATCGGCCGCGGACAAACTCGAGTATGGAAATCAGACCGCGGACAAGCCAAGTTCGATCGATACGCGGCGACCAAGCATGCACACAGCTCGGTCGCTACGTAGCGACCGAGCTCGAACCAAGCTCGGTCACTACGTAGCGACCGAGCGTCCGTCTCGCTCGGTCGCTACGTAGCGACCGAGCCTGAGCCAAACTCGGTCGCTACGTAGTGACCAAGCGTCTGTTTCGCTCGGTCGCTACGTAGCGACCGAGCGTCCGTCTCGCTCGGTCGCTACGTAGCGACCGAGCCTGAGCCAAACTCGGTCGCTACGTAGCGACCGAGCGTCTGTCCCGCTCGGTCGCTACGTAGCGACCGAGCTCGAGCCAAGCTCGGTCGCTACGTAGTGACCGAGCGTCCGTCTCGCTCGGTCGCTACGTAGCGACCGAGCCTGAGCCAAGCTCGGTCGCTACGTAGCGACCGAGCGTCTGTCCCGCTCGGTCGCTACGTAGCGACCGAGCGTCCGTCTCGCTCGGTCGCTACGTAGCGATCGAGCCCGAGCCAAGCTCGGTCGCTACGTAGCGACCGAGCGTCCGTCTCGCTCAGTCGCTACGTAGCGATCGAGCCCGAGCCAAGCTCGGTCGCTACGTAGCGACCTAGCGTCCGTCTCGCTCGGTCGCTACGCAGCGAACGAGCCTGGCTCAAGCTCGGTCGCTACGTAGCGACCGAGCGGGACGCTACGTAGCGACCGAGCCCGAGCCAAGCTCGGTCGCTACGTAGCGACCGAGCGTCCATCTCGCTCAGTCGCTACGTAACGACCGAGCCCGAGCCAAGCTCGGTCGCTACGTAGCGACCGAGCCCGAGCCAAGCTCGGTCGCTACGTAGCGACCGGGCTCGAGCCAAAGTTCGGTCGCTGCGTAGTGACCGAGCTCTTCCGAACATCAGTAGGACATCAGTACATGCATTCTCGTCAAACCTTCAAATGTTATCTCCCGAAGACCGTAGCGAGCTCAGTCTATGTTTTCCGCTATTCTAAATCATCGATCAAACTTCGCGGATTAGAAACCGCGGAAAGTTCTTTCTTTGTCGAAAGAAATCGTAGTAAACGCTTCGAGTCGGAAGACGGCCCAAAGGGACCTAAAACACGACTCGAGGCCCATCCTGCGATTTCTTAACCAAAAGCCCGTAAACCACAGCACGGTTTACGCTTGGTCCACAAGGAAGGATAAATGTCAAGTTTTCGCGGATAAATACGGAAGTTTTGAAGATAATTGTGAAAATCGGGAAAAATGGAATATCTCCATTTTTATGCTATGACGGCTTAAGGGCAGAAGAGTAAAAGCGTAAACCGACCTTGGAGCTAGTATATAAGGAGTCCTAGGCGAGGAGCATGAAGGGGAACTTTTTTAGAGCAAACTTAGCACTTAGAGCAATTTAGTCAATTTTCCGTTTTTGTTATTTCGAGCTGCGACTCAATTAGGTTTAGCCGTCTTAGGGTTGCTAGAACTAGGAATCTCGCCGACAGCTCTCGAGCCCAGGCTTATACCTTGTTGTAACGCTCATACGCAGATTCGGAATAAGATCTACTTTGCTCTCTTTTCGATTTCATATTTTTATCGTTGTTATTCTCGTGTTCTGATTGCTTGACGTGTGGTAATTAACAGATATCCGGGTCCTCTGGGAAATTATAATTTTCCTAGTTTCCTTATTTAAACGGAAATCGACAGTGTGAATTTCGGTTCCCACAAATAAATCTCATAGGAGTTGGGATGAAGAAGTTATCCCACTTTCAAATCAGGTGATTCCAGTTTCGCAGTTTGGGAATAGGTCAGCTTCTATGTCGTTCCAATCAACCCAGGATGAATAACTTTGTAAGAAGCTATATTTGGATACATAAAGTGGTGGAGAATAACCAGGAAGTTGAATAAATCTCATAGGAGTTTGGATGAAGAAGTTATCCCACTTTCAAATCACGTGATTCCAGTTTCGCAGTTTGGGAATAGGACAGCTTCTGTGTCGTTTCAATCAAACCAGGATGAATCACTTTGTAAGAAGCTTGATTTGGATACATAAAGTGGTGGAGAATCACCAGGAAGTTGAATAAATCTCATAGGAGCTGGGAGGAAGAAGTTATCCCACTTTCAAATCAGGTGATTCCAGTTTTGCAGTTTGGGAATAGGGCAGCTTCTGTGTCGTTCCAATCAAACCAGGATGAATCACATTGCAAGAAGCTCGATTTGGATACATAAAGTGGTGGAGAATCACCAGGAAGTTGAATAAATCTCATTGAAGTTGGGATGAAGAAGTTATCCCACTTTCAAATTAGGTGATTCTTGTTTTCTAGTTTGGGAATAGAACAGCTTCTTCATCGTTCCAATCAAACCAGGTTGAATCACTTTGTAAGAAGCTTGATTTGGATACATAAAGTGGTGGAGAATCACCAGGAAGTTGAATAAATCTCATAGGAGTTGGGATTAAGAAGTTATCCCACTTTCAAATCAGGTGATACCAGTTTCGCAGTTTGGGAATTGGGCAGCTTCTGTGTCGTTCCAATCAAACCAGGATGAATCACATTGTAAGAAGCTTGATTTGGATACATAAAGTGGTGGAGAATCACCAGGAAGTTGAATAAAACTCATAGGAGTTGGGATGAATAAGGTATCACACTTTCAAATCAGATGATTCCAGTTTCGCAATTTGGGGATAGGACAGCTTCTGTGTCGTTCCAATCAAACCAGGATGAATCACTTTGTAAGAAGGTTGATTTGGATACATAAAGTGGTGGAGAATCACCAGGAAGTTGAATAAAACTCATAGGAGTTGGGATGAAGAAGGTATCCCACTTTCAAATCAGGTGATTCTAGTTTTCCAGTTTGGGAATAGGACAACTTCTTCATCGTTCCAATCAAACCAGGTTGAATCACTTTGTAAGAAGCTTGATTTGGATACATAAAGTGGTGGAGAATCACCAGGAAGTTGAATCATAGGAGTTGGGATGAAGAAGTTATCCCACTTTCAAATCAGGTGATTCCAGTTTCGCAGTTTGGGAATAGGGCAGCTTCTGTGTCGTTCCAATCAAACCAGGATGAATCACATTGTAAGAAGCTTGATTTGGATACATAAAGTGGTGGAGAATCACCAGGAAGTTGAATAAATCTCTTTGAAGTTGGGATGGAGAAGTTATCCCACTTTCAAATCAGGTGATACTAGTTTCCCAGTTTGGGAATAGGACAGCTTATGTGTCGTTTCAATCAAACCAGGATGAATCAGTTTGTAAGAAGCTTGATTTGGATACATAAAGTGGTGGTGAATCACCAGGAAGTTGAATAAATCTCATAGGAGCTGGGATGAAGAAGTTATCCCACTTTCAAATTAGGTGATTCTAGTTTTCCAGTTTGGGAATAGGACAACTTCTTCGTCGTTCCAATCAAAGCAGGTTGAATCACTTTGTAAGAAGCTTTATTTGGATACATAAAGTGGTGGAGAATCACCAGGAAGTTGAATAAAGCTCATAGGAGCTGGGATGAAGAAGTTATCCCACTTTCAAATCAGGTGATTCCAGTTTTGCAGTTTGGGAATAGGACAACTTCTTCGTCGTTCCAATCAAACCAGGTTGAATCACTTTGTAAGAAGCTTGATTTGGATACATAAAGTGGTGGAGAATCACCAGGAAGTTGAATAAATCTCATAGGAGTTGGGATGAAGAAGTTATCCCACTTTCAAATGAGGTGATTCCAGTTTCGCAGTTTGGGAATAGGACAGCTTTTGTGTCGTTCCAATCAAACCAGGATGAATCACATTGTAAGAAGCTTGATTTGGATACATAAAGTGGTGTAGAATCACCATGAAGTTGAATAAATCTCATTGGAGTTGGGATGAAGAAGTTATCCCACTTTCAAATCACGTGATTCCAGTTTCACAGTTTGGGAATAGGGTAGCTTTTGTATCGTTCCAATCAAACCAGGATGAATCACATTGTAAGAAGCTTGATTTGGATACATAAAGTGGTGGAGAATCACCAGGAAGTTGAACAAATCTCATTGAATTTGGGATGAAGAAGTTATCCCACTTTCAAATTAGGTGATTCCAGTTTCGCAGTTTGGGAATATGACAGCTTATGTGTCGTTTCAATCAAACCAGGATGAATCACTTTATAAGAAGCTTGATTTGGATAATAAAGTAGTGGAGAATCACCAGGAAGTTGAATAAATCTAATAGGAGTTGGGATGAAGAAGTTATCCCACTTTCAAATGAGGTGATTCCAATTTCACAGTTTGGGAATAGGAGAGCTTCTTCGTCGTTCCAGTCAAGCCAGGATGAATCACTTTGTAAGAAGCTTGATTTGGATACATAAAGTGGTGGAGAATAACCAGGAAGTTGAGTAAATCTCATAGGAGTTTGGATGAAGAAGTTATCCCACTTTCAAATCACGTGATTCCAGTTTCGCAGTTTGGCAATAGGACAGCTTTTGTGTCGTTCCAATGAAACCAGGATGAATCACCTTGTAATAAGCCTGATTTGGATACATAAAGTGGTGGGGAATCACCAAGAACTTGAATAAATCTCATAGGAGCTGGAATGAAGAAGTTATCCCACTTTCAAATCAGGTGATTCTAGTTTTCCAGTTTGGGAATAGGACAACTTCTTCGTCGTTCCAATCAAACCAGGTTGAATCACTTTGTAAGAAGCTTGATTTGGATACATAAAGTGGTGGAGAATCACCAGGAAGTTGAATAAATCTCATAGGAGCTGGGATGAAGAAGTTATCCCACTTTCAAATCAGGTGATTCCAGTTTTGCAGTTTGGGAATAGGACTACTTCTTCGTCGTTCCAATCAAACCAGGTTGAATCACTTTGTAAGAAGCTTGATTTGGATACATAAAGTGGTGGAGAATCACCAGGAAGTTGAATAAATCTCATAGGAGCTGGGATGAAGAAGTTATCCCACTTTCAAATCAGGTGATTCCAGTTTCGCAGTTTGGGAATAGGACAGCTTATGTGTCGTTCCAATAAAACCAGGATGAATCACATTGTAAGAAACTTGATTTGGATATATACAGTGGTGGAGAATCACCATGAAGTTGAATAAATCTCATTGAAGTTGGGATGAAGAAGTTATCCCACTTTCAAATTAGGTGATTCCAGTTTCGCAGTTTGGGAATAGGATAGCTTATGTGTCGTTTCAATCAAACCAGGATGAATAACTTTGTAAGAAGCTTGATATAGATATATAAAGTGGTGGAGAATCACCAGGAAGTTGAATAAATCACATAGGAGTTGGGATGAAGAAGTTATCCCACTTTCAAATTTGGTGATTCCAGTTTCGCAGTTTGGGAATAGGACAGCTTCTTCGTCGTTCCAATCAAACCAGGATGAATCACTTTGTAAAAAGCTTGATTTGGATACATAAAGTGGTGGAGAATCACCAGGAAGTTGAATAAATCTCATAGGAGTTGGGATGAAGAAGTTATCCCACTTTCAAATGAGGTGATTCCAGTTTCGCAGTTTGGGAATAGGACAGCTTTTGTGTCGTTCCAATCAAACCAGGATGAATCACATTGTAAGAAGATTGATTTGGATACATAAAGTGGTGTATAATCACCATGAAGTTGAATAAATCTCATTGGAGTTGGGATGAAGAAGTTATCCCACTTTCAAATCACGTGATTCCAGTTTCACAGTTTGGGAATAGGGTAGCTTTTGTATCGTTCCAATCAAACCAGGATGAATCACATTGTAAGAAGCTTGATTTGGATAAATAAAGTGGTGGAGAATCACCAGGAAGTTGAATAAATCTCATTGAAGTTGGGATGAAGAAGTTATCCCACTTTCAAATTAGGTGATTCCAGTTTCGCAGTTTGGGAATAGGACAGCTTATGTGTCGTTTCAATCAAACCAGGATGAATCACTTTCTAAGAAGCTTGATTTGGATAATAAAGTGGTGGAGAATTACCAGAAAGTTGAATAAATCACATAGGAGTTGGGATGAAGAAGTTATCCCACTTTCAAATGAGGTGATTCCAGTTTCGCAGTTTGGGAATAGGACAGCTTTTGTGTCGTTCCAATCAAACCAGGATCAATCACATTGTAAGAAGATTGATTTGGATACATAAAGTGGTGTAGAATCCCCATGAAGTTGAATAAATCTCATTGGAGTTGGGATGAAGAAGTTATCCCACTTTCAAATCACGTGATTCCAGTTTCGCAGTTTGGCAATAGGACAGCTTTTGTGTCGTTCCAATGAAACCAGGATGAATTACTTTGTAATAAGCCTGATTTGGATACATAAAGTGGTGGGGAATCACCAAGAACTTGAATAAATCTCATAGGAGCTGGGATGAAGAAGTTATCCCACTTTCAAATCAGGTGATTCTAGTTTTCCAGTTTGGGAATAGGACAACTTCTTCGTCGTTCCAATCAAACCAGGTTGAATCACTTTGTAAGAAGCTTGATTTGGATACATAAAGTGGTGGAGAATCACCAGGAAGTTGAATAAATCTCATAGGAGCTGGGATGAAGAAGTTATCCCACTTTCAAATCAGGTGATTCCAGTTTTGCAGTTTGGGAATAGGAACACTTCTTCGTCGTTCCAATCAAACTAGGTTGAATCACTTTGTAAGAAGCTTGATTTGGATACATAAAGTGGTGGAGAATCACCAGGAAGTTGAATAAATCTCATAGGAGCTGGGATGAAGAAGTTATCCCACTTTCAAATCAGGTGATTCCAGTTTCGCAGTTTGGGAATAGGACAGCTTATGTGTCGTTCCAATAAAACCAGGATGAATCACATTGTAAGAAACTTGATTTGGATATATACAGTGGTGGAGAATCACCATGAAGTTGAATAAATCTCATTGGAGTTGGGATGAAGAAGTTATCCCACTTTCAAATCACGTGATTCCAGTTTCACATTTTGGGAATAGGGTAGCTTTTGTATCGTTCCAATCAAACCAGGATGAATCACATTGTAAGAAGCTTGATTTGGATACATAAAGTGGTGGAGAATCACCAGGAAGTTGAATAAATCTCATTGAAGTTGGGATGAAGAAGTTATCCCACTTTCAAATTAGGTGATTCCAGTTTCGCAGTTTGGGAATAGGACAGCTTATGTGTCGTTTCAATCAAACCAGGATGAATCACTTTCTAAAAAGCTTGATTTGGATACATAAACTGGTGGAGAATCACCAGGAAGTTGAATAAATATCATAGGAGTTGGGATGAAGAAGTTATCCCACTTTCAAATGAGGTGATTCCAGTTTCGCAGTTTGGGAATAGGACAGCTTTTGTGTCGTTCCAATCAAACCAGGATGAATCACATTGTAAGAAGCTTGATTTGGATACATTAAGTGGTGTAGAATCACCATGAAGTTGAATAAATCTCATTGGAGTTGGGATGAAGAAGTTATCCCACTTTCAAATCACGTGATTCCAGTTTCACAGTTTGGGAATAGGGTAGCTTTTGTATCGTTCCAATCAAACCAGGATGAATCACATTGTAAGAAGCTTGATTTTGATACATAAAGTGGTGGACAATCACCAGGAAGTTGAATAAATCTCATTGAAGTTGGGATGAAGAAGTTATCCCACTTTCAAATTAGGTGATTCCAGTTTCGCAGTTTGGGAATAGGACAGCTTATGTGTCGTTTCAATCAAACCAGGATGAATCACTTTCTAAGAAGCTTGATTTGGATAATAAAGTGGTGGAGAATTACCAGAAAGTTGAATAAATCACATAGGAGTTGGGATGAAGAAGTTATCCCACTTTCAAATTAGGTGATTCCAGTTTCACAGTTTGGGAATAGGACAGCTTCTTCGTCGTTTCAATCAAACCAGGATGAATCACTTTGTAAGAAGCTTTATTTGGATACATAAAGTGGTGGAGAATAACCAGGAAGTTTAATAAATCTCATAGGAGCTGGGATAAAGAAGTTATCCCACTTTCAAATCAGGTGATTCTAGTTTTGCAGTTTGGGAATATGACAGCTTCTTCGTCGTTCCAATCAGGCCAGGATGAATCACTTTGTAAGAAGCTTGATTTGGATACATAAAGTGGTGGAGAATCACCAGGAAATTTAATAAATCTCATAGGAGCTGGGATTAAGAAGTTATCCAACTTTCAAATCAGGTGATTCTAGTTTTCCAGTTTGGGAATAGGGGAGCTTCTTCGTCGTTCCAATCAAGCCAGGATGAATCACTTTGTAAGAAGCTTGATTTGGATACATAAAGTGGTGGAGAATAACCAGGAAGTTGAATAAATCTCATAGGAGTTTGGATGAAGAAGTTATCCCACTTTCAAATCACGTGATTCAAGTTTCGCAGTTTGGCAATAGGACAGCTTTTGTGTCGTTCCCATGAAACCAGGATGAATCACTTTGTAATAAGCCTGATTTGGATACATAAAGTGGTGGGGGAATCACCAAGAACTTGAATAAATCTCTTAGGAGCTGGGATGAAGAAGTTATCCCACTTTTAAATCAGGTGATTCTAGTTTTCCAGTTTGGGAATAAGACAACTTCTTCGTCGTTCCAATCAAACCAGGTTGAATCACTTTGTAAGAAGCTTGATTTGGATACATAAAGTGGTGGAGAATCACCAGGAAGTTGAATAAATCTCATAGGAGCTGGGATGAAGAAGTTATCCCACTTTCAAATCAGGTGATTCCAGTTTTGCAGTTTGGGAATAGGACTACTTCTTCGTCGTTCCAATCAAACCAGGTTGAATCACTTTGTAAGAAGCTTGATTTGGATACATAAAGTGGTGGAGAATCACCAGGAAGTTGAATAAATCTCATAGGAGCTGGGATGAAGAAGTTATCCACTTTCAAATCAGGTGATTCCAGTTTCGCAGTTTGGGAATAGGACAGCTTATGTGTCGTTCCAATAAAACCAGGATGAATCAATTGTAAGAAACTTGATTTGGATACATACAGTGGTGGAGAATCACCATGAAGTTGAATAAATCTCATTGAAGTAGGGATGAAGAAGTTATCCCACTTTCAAATTAGGTGATTCCAGTTTCGCAGTTTGGGAATAGGACAGCTTATGTGTCGTTTCAATCAAACCAGGATGAATAACTTTGTAAGAAGCTTGATATAGATATATAAAGTGGTGGAGAATCACCAGGAAGTTGAATAAATCACATAGGAGTTAGGATGAAGAAGTTATCCCACTTTCAAATTTGGTGATTCCAGTTTCGCAGTTTGGGAATAGGACAGCTTCTTCATCGTTCCAATCAAACCAGGATGAATCACTTTCTAAAAAGCTTGATTTGGATACATAAACTGGTGGAGAATCACCAGGAAGTTGAATAAATATCATAGGAGTTGGGATGAAGAAGTTATCCCACTTTCAAATGAGGTGATTCCAGTTTCGCAGTTTGGGAATAGGACAGCTTTTGTGTCGTTCCAATCAAACCAGGATGAATCACATTGTAAGAAGCTTGATTTGGATACATAAAGTGGTGTAGAATCACCATGAAGTTGAATAAATCTTATTGGAGTTGGGATGAAGAAGTTATCCCACTTTCAAATCACGTGATTCCAGTTTCACAGTTTGGGAATAGGGTAGCTTTTGTATCGTTCCAATCAAACCAGGATGAATCACATTGTAAGAAGCTTGATTTGGATACATAAAGTGGTGGACAATCACCAGGAAGTTGAATAAATCTCATTGAAGTTGGGATGAAGAAGTTATCCCACTTTCAAATTAGGTGATTCCAGTTTCGCAGTTTGGGAATAGGACAGCTTATGTGTCGTTTCAATCAAACCAGGATGAATCACTTTCTAAGAAGCTTGATTTGGATAATAAAGTGGTGGAGAATTACCAGAAAGTGGAATAAATCACATAGGAGTTGGGATGAAGAAGTTATCCCACTTTCAAATGAGGTGATTCCAGTTTCGCAGTTTGGGAATAGGACAGCTTTTGTGTCGTTCCAATCAAACCAGGATGAATCACATTGTAAGAAGATTGATTTGGATACATCAAGTGGTGTAGAATCACCATGAAGTTGAATAAATCTCATTGGAGTTGGGATGAAGAAGTTATCCCACTTTCAAAAGACGTGATTTCAGCTTCACAGTTTGGGAATAGGGTAGCTTTTGTATCGTTCCAATCAAACCAGGATGAATCACATTGTAAAAAGCTTGATTTGGATACATAAAGTTGTGGAGAATCACCAGGAAGTTGAATAAATCTCATTGAAGTTGGGATGAAGAAGTTATCCCACTTTCAAATTAGGTGATTCCAGTTTCGCAGTTTGGGAATAGGACAGCTTATGTGTCGTTTCAATCAAACCAGGATGAATCACTTTCTAAGAAGCTTGATTTGGATAATAAAGTGGTGGAGAATTACCAGAAAGTTGAATAAATCACATAGGAGTTGGGATGAAGAAGTTATCCCACTTTCAAATTAGGTGATTCCAGTTTCACAGTTTGGGAATAGGACAGCTTCTTCGTCGTTTCAATCAAACCAGGATGAATCACTTTGTAAGAAGCTTTATTTGGATACATAAAGTGGTGGAGAATAACCAGGAAGTTTAATAAATCTCATAGGAGCTGGGATGAAGAAGTTATCCCACTTTCAAATCAGGTGATTCCAGTTTTGCAGTTTGGGAATAGGACAACTTCTTCGTCGTTCCAATCAAACCAGGTTGAATCACTTTGTAAGAAGCTTGATTTGGATACATAAAGTGGTGGAGAATCACCAGGAAGTTGAATAAATCTCATAGGAGTTGGGATGAAGAAGTTATCCCACTTTCAAATGAGGTGATTCCTGTTTCGCAGTTTGGGAATAGGACAGCTTTTGTGTCGTTCCAATCAAACCAGGATGAATCACATTGTAAGAAGCTTGATTTGGATACATAAAGTGGTGTAGAATCACCATGAAGTTGAATAAATCTCATTGGAGTTGGGATGAAGAAGTTATCCCACTTTCAAATCACGTGATTCCAGTTTCACAGTTTGGGAATAGGGTAGCTTTTGTATCGTTCCAATCAAACCAGGATGAATCACATTGTAAGAAGCTTGATTTGGATACATAAAGTGGTGGAGAATCACCAGGAAGTTGAACAAATCTCATTGAATTTGGGATGAAGAAGTTATCCCACTTTCAAATTAGGTGATTCGAGTTTCGCAGTTTGGGAATAGGACAGCTTATGTGTCGTTTCAATCAAACCAGGATGAATCACTTTATAAGAAGCTTGATTTGGATAATAAAGTAGTGGAGAATCACCAGGAAGTTGAATAAATCTAATAGGAGTTGGGATGAAGAAGTTATCCCACTTTCAAATGAGGTGATTCCAGTTTCGCAGTTTGGGAATAGGAGAGCTTCTTCGTCGTTCCAGTCAAGCCAGGATGAATCACTTTGTAAGAAGCTTGATTTGGATACATAAAGTGGTGCAGAATAACCAGGAAGTTGAATAAATCTCATAGGAGTTTGGATGAAGAAGTTATCCCACTTTCAAATCACGTGATTCCAGTTTCGCAGTTTGGCAATAGGACAGCTTTTGTGTCGTTCCAATGAAACCAGGATGAATCACTTTGTAATAAGCCTGATTTGGATACATAAAGTGGTGGGGAATCACCAAGAACTTGAATAAATCTCATAGGAGCTGGGATGAAGAAGTTATCCCACTTTCAAATCAGGTGATTCTAGTTTTCCAGTTTGGGAATAGGACAACTTCTTCGTCGTTCCAATCAAACCAGGTTGAATCACTTTGTAAGAAGCTTGATTTGGATACATAAAGTGGTGGAGAATCACCAGGAAGTTGAATAAATCTCATAGGAGCTGGGATGAAGAAGTTATCCCACTTTCAAATCAGGTGATTCCACTTATGCAGTTTGGGAATAGGACTACTTCTTCGTCGTTCCAATCAAACCAGGTTGAATCACTTTGTAAGAAGCTTGATTTGGATACATAAAGTGGTGGAGAATCACCAGGAAGTTGAATAAATCTCATAGGAGCTGGGATGAAGAAGTTATCCCACTTTCAAATCAGGTGATTCCAGTTTCGCAGTTTGGGAATAGGACAGCTTATGTGTCGTTCCAATAAAACCAGGATGAATCACATTGTAAGAAACTTGATTTGGATATATACAGTGGTGGAGAATCACCATGAAGTTGAATAAATCTCATTGAAGTTGGGATGAAGAAGTTATCCCACTTTCAAATTAGGTGATTCCAGTTTCGCAGTTTGGGAATAGGATAGCTTATGTGTCGTTTCAATCAAACCAGGATGAATAACTTTGTAAGAAGCTTGATATAGATATATAAAGTGGTGGAGAATCACCAGGAAGTTGAATAAATCACATAGGAGTTGGGATGAAGAAGTTATCCCACTTTCAAATTTGGTGATTCCAGTTTCGCAGTTTGGGAATAGGACAGCTTCTTCGTCGTTCCAATCAAACCAGGATGAATCACTTTGTAAAAAGCTTGATTTGGATACATAAAGTGGTGGAGAATCACCAGGAAGTTGAATAAATCTCATAGGAGTTGGGATGAAGAAGTTATCCCACTTTCAAATGAGGTGATTCCAGTTTCGCAGTTTGGGAATAGGACAGCTTTTGTGTCGTTCCAATCAAACCAGGATGAATCACATTGTAAGAAGCTTGATTTGGATACATAAAGTGGTGTATAATCACCATGAAGTTGAATAAATCTCATTGGAGTTGGGATGAAGAAGTTATCCCACTTTCAACTCACGTGATTCCAGTTTCACAGTTTGGGAATAGGGTAGCTTTTGTATCGTTCCAATCAAACCAGGATGAATCACATTGTAAGAAGCTTGATTTGGATAAATAAAGTGGTGGAGAATCACCAGGAAGTTGAATAAATCTCATTGAAGTTGGGATGAAGAAGTTATCCCACTTTCAAATTAGGTGATTCCAGTTTCGCAGTTTGGGAATAGGACAGCTTATGTGTCGTTTCAATCAAACCAGGATGAATCACTTTCTAAGAAGCTTGATTTGGATAATAAAGTGGTGGAGAATTACCAGAAAGTTGAATAAATCACATAGGAGTTGGGATGAAGAAGTTATCCCACTTTCAAATGAGGTGATTCCAGTTTCGCAGTTTGGGAATAGGACAGCTTTTGTGTCGTTCCAATCAAACCAGGATCAATCACATTGTAAGAAGATTGATTTGGATACATAAAGTGGTGTAGAATCACCATGAAGTTGAATAAATCTCATTGGAGTTGGGATGAAGAAGTTATCCCACGTTCAAATCACGTGATTCCAGTTTCGCAGTTTGGCAATAGGACAGCTTTTGTGTCGTTCCAATGAAACCAGGATGAATTACTTTGTAATAAGCCTGATTTGGATACATAAAGTGGTGGGGAATCACCAAGAACTTGAATAAATCTCATAGGAGCTGGGATGAAGAAGTTATCCCACTTTCAAATCAGGTGATTCTAGTTTTCCAGTTTGGGAATAGGACAACTTCTTCGTCGTTCCAATCAAACCAGGTTGAATCACTTTGTAAGAAGCTTGATTTGGATACATAAAGTGGTGGAGAATCACCAGGAAGTTGAATAAATCTCATAGGAGCTGGGATGAAGAAGTTATCCCACTTTCAAATCAGGTGATTCCAGTTTTGCAGTTTGGGAATAGGAACACTTCTTCGTCGTTCCAATCAAACCAGGTTGAATCACTTTGTAAGAAGCTTGATTTGGATATATAAAGTGGTGGAGAATCACCAGGAAGTTGAATAAATCTCATAGGAGCTGGGATGAAGAAGTTATCCCACTTTCAAATCAGGTGATTCCAGTTTCGCAGTTTGGGAATAGGACAGCTTTTGTGTCGTTCCAATCAAACCAGGATGAATCACATTGTAAGAAGCTTGATTTGGATACATAAAGTGGTGTAGAATCACCATGAAGTTGAATAAATCTCATTGGAGTTGGGATGAAGAAGTTATCCCACTTTCAAATCACGTGATTCCAGTTTCACAGTTTGGGAATAGGGTAGCTTTTGTATCGTTCCAATCAAACCAGGATGAATCACATTGTAAGAAGCTTGATTTGGATACATAAAGTGGTGGACAATCACCAGGAAGTTGAATAAATCTCATTGAAGTTGGGATGAAGAAGTTATCCCACTTTCAAATTAGGTGATTCCAGTTTCGCAGTTTGGGAATAGGACAGCTTATGTGTCGTTTCAATCAAACCAGGATGAATCACTTTCTAAGAAGCTTGATTTGGATAATAAAGTGGTGGAGAATTACCAGAAAGTTGAATAAATCACATAGGAGTTGGGATGAAGAAGTTATCCCACTTTCAAATGAGGTGATTCCAGTTTCGCAGTTTGGGAATAGGACAGCTTTTGTGTCGTTCCAATCAAACCAGGATGAATCACATTGTAAGAAGATTGATTTGGATACATAAAGTGGTGTAGAATCACCATGAAGTTGAATAAATCTCATTGGAGATGGGATGAAGAAGTTATCCCACTTTCAAATCATGTGATTCCAGTTTCACAGTTTGGGAATAGGGTAGCTTTTGTATCGTTCCAATCAAACCAGGATGAATCACATTGTAAGAAGCTTGATTTGGATACATAAAGTGGTGGAGAATCACCAGGAAGTTGAATAAATCTCATTGAAGTTGGGATGAAGAAGTTATCCCACTTTCAAATAAGGTGATTCCAGTTTCGCAGTTTGGGAATAGGACAGCTTATGTGTCGTTTCAATCAAACCAGGATGAATCACTTTGTAAGAAGCTTGATTTGGATAATAAAGTGGTGGAGAATTACCAGAAAGTTGAATAAATCACATAGGAGTTGGGATGAAGAAGTTATCCCACTTTCAAATTAGGTGATTCCAGTTTCACAGTTTGGGAATAGGACAGCTTCTTCGTCGTTCCAATCAAACCAGGTTGAATCACTTTGTAAGAAGCTTGATTTGGATACATAAAGTGGTGGAGAATCACCAGGAAGTTGAATAAATCTCATAGGAGCTGGGATGAAGAAGTTATCCCACTTTCAAATCAGGTGATTCCAGTTTCGCAGTTTGGGAATAGGACAGCTTATGTGTCGTTCCAATAAAACCAGGATGAATCACATTGTAAGAAACTTGATTTGGATATATACAGTGGTGGAGAATCACCATGAAGTTGAATAAATCTCATTGAAGTTGGGATGAAGAAGTTATCCCACTTTCAAATTAGGTGATTCCAGTTTCGCAGTTTGGGAATAGGATAGCTTATGTGTCGTTTCAATCAAACCAGGATGAATAACTTTGTAAGAAGCTTGATATAGATATATAAAGTGGTGGAGAATCACCAGGAAGTTGAATAAATCACATAGGAGTTGGGATGAAGAAGTTATCCCACTTTCAAATTTGGTGATTCCAGTTTCGCAGTTTGGGAATAGGACAGCTTCTTCGTCGTTCCAATCAAACCAGGATGAATCACTTTGTAAAAAGCTTGATTTGGATACATAAAGTGGTGGAGAATCACCAGGAAGTTGAATAAATCTCATAGGAGTTGGGATGAAGAAGTTATCCCACTTTCAAATGAGGTGATTCCAGTTTCGCAGTTTGGGAATAGGACAGCTTTTGTGTCGTTCCAATCAAACCAGGATGAATCACATTGTAAGAAGCTTGATTTGGATACATAAAGTGGTGTATAATCACCATGAAGTTGAATAAATCTCATTGGAGTTGGGATGAAGAAGTTATCCCACTTTCAACTCACGTGATTCCAGTTTCACAGTTTGGGAATAGGGTAGCTTTTGTATCGTTCCAATCAAACCAGGATGAATCACATTGTAAGAAGCTTGATTTGGATAAATAAAGTGGTGGAGAATCACCAGGAAGTTGAATAAATCTCATTGAAGTTGGGATGAAGAAGTTATCCCACTTTCAAATTAGGTGATTCCAGTTTCGCAGTTTGGGAATAGGACAGCTTATGTGTCGTTTCAATCAAACCAGGATGAATCACTTTCTAAGAAGCTTGATTTGGATAATAAAGTGGTGGAGAATTACCAGAAAGTTGAATAAATCACATAGGAGTTGGGATGAAGAAGTTATCCCACTTTCAAATGAGGTGATTCCAGTTTCGCAGTTTGGGAATAGGACAGCTTTTGTGTCGTTCCAATCAAACCAGGATCAATCACATTGTAAGAAGATTGATTTGGATACATAAAGTGGTGTAGAATCACCATGAAGTTGAATAAATCTCATTGGAGTTGGGATGAAGAAGTTATCCCACGTTCAAATCACGTGATTCCAGTTTCGCAGTTTGGCAATAGGACAGCTTTTGTGTCGTTCCAATGAAACCAGGATGAATTACTTTGTAATAAGCCTGATTTGGATACATAAAGTGGTGGGGAATCACCAAGAACTTGAATAAATCTCATAGGAGCTGGGATGAAGAAGTTATCCCACTTTCAAATCAGGTGATTCTAGTTTTCCAGTTTGGGAATAGGACAACTTCTTCGTCGTTCCAATCAAACCAGGTTGAATCACTTTGTAAGAAGCTTGATTTGGATACATAAAGTGGTGGAGAATCACCAGGAAGTTGAATAAATCTCATAGGAGCTGGGATGAAGAAGTTATCCCACTTTCAAATCAGGTGATTCCAGTTTTGCAGTTTGGGAATAGGAACACTTCTTCGTCGTTCCAATCAAACCAGGTTGAATCACTTTGTAAGAAGCTTGATTTGGATATATAAAGTGGTGGAGAATCACCAGGAAGTTGAATAAATCTCATAGGAGCTGGGATGAAGAAGTTATCCCACTTTCAAATCAGGTGATTCCAGTTTCGCAGTTTGGGAATAGGACAGCTTTTGTGTCGTTCCAATCAAACCAGGATGAATCACATTGTAAGAAGCTTGATTTGGATACATAAAGTGGTGTAGAATCACCATGAAGTTGAATAAATCTCATTGGAGTTGGGATGAAGAAGTTATCCCACTTTCAAATCACGTGATTCCAGTTTCACAGTTTGGGAATAGGGTAGCTTTTGTATCGTTCCAATCAAACCAGGATGAATCACATTGTAAGAAGCTTGATTTGGATACATAAAGTGGTGGACAATCACCAGGAAGTTGAATAAATCTCATTGAAGTTGGGATGAAGAAGTTATCCCACTTTCAAATTAGGTGATTCCAGTTTCGCAGTTTGGGAATAGGACAGCTTATGTGTCGTTTCAATCAAACCAGGATGAATCACTTTCTAAGAAGCTTGATTTGGATAATAAAGTGGTGGAGAATTACCAGAAAGTTGAATAAATCACATAGGAGTTGGGATGAAGAAGTTATCCCACTTTCAAATGAGGTGATTCCAGTTTCGCAGTTTGGGAATAGGACAGCTTTTGTGTCGTTCCAATCAAACCAGGATGAATCACATTGTAAGAAGATTGATTTGGATACATAAAGTGGTGTAGAATCACCATGAAGTTGAATAAATCTCATTGGAGATGGGATGAAGAAGTTATCCCACTTTCAAATCATGTGATTCCAGTTTCACAGTTTGGGAATAGGGTAGCTTTTGTATCGTTCCAATCAAACCAGGATGAATCACATTGTAAGAAGCTTGATTTGGATACATAAAGTGGTGGAGAATCACCAGGAAGTTGAATAAATCTCATTGAAGTTGGGATGAAGAAGTTATCCCACTTTCAAATAAGGTGATTCCAGTTTCGCAGTTTGGGAATAGGACAGCTTATGTGTCGTTTCAATCAAACCAGGATGAATCACTTTGTAAGAAGCTTGATTTGGATAATAAAGTGGTGGAGAATTACCAGAAAGTTGAATAAATCACATAGGAGTTGGGATGAAGAAGTTATCCCACTTTCAAATTAGGTGATTCCAGTTTCACAGTTTGGGAATAGGACAGCTTCTTCGTCGTTTCAATCAAACCAGGATGAATCACTTTGTAAGAAGCTTTATTTGGATACATAAAGTGGTGGAGAATAACGAGGAAGTTTAATAAATCTCATAGGAGCTGGGATAAAGAAGTTATCCCACTTTCAAATCAGGTGATTCTAGTTTTGCAGTTTGGGAATATGACAGCTTCTTCGTCGTTCCAATCAGGCCAGGATGAATCACTTTGTAAGAAGCTTGATTTGGATACATAAAGTGGTGGAGAATCACCAGGAAATTTAATAAATCTCATAGGAGCTGGGATTAAGAAGTTATCCAACTTTCAAATCAGGTGATTCTAGTTTTCCAGTTTGGGAATAGGAGAGCTTCTTCGTCGTTCCAATCAAACCAGGATCAATCACATTGTAAGAAGATTGATTTGGATACATAAAGTGGTGTAGAATCCCCATGAAGTTGAATAAATCTCATTGGAGTTGGGATGAAGAAGTTATCCCACTTTCAAATCACGTGATTCCAGTTTCGCAGTTTGGCAATAGGACAACTTTTGTGTCGTTCCAATGAAACCAGGATGAATCACTTTCTAAGAAGCTTGATTTGGATAATAAAGTGGTGGAGAATTACCAGAAAGTTGAATAAATCACATAGGAGTTGGGATGAAGAAGTTATCCCACTTTCAAATGAGGTGATTCCAGTTTCGCAGTTTGGGAATAGGACAGCTTTTGTGTCGTTCCAATCAAACCAGGATCAATCACATTGTAAGAAGATTGATTTGGATACATAAAGTGGTGTAGAATCACCATGAAGTTTAATAAATCTCATTGGAGATGGGATGAAGAAGTTATCCCACTTTCAAATCACGTGATTCCAGTTTCACAGTTTGGGAATAGGGTAGCTTTTGTATCGTTCCAATCAAACCAGGATGAATCACATTGTAAGAAGCTTGATTTGGATACATAAAGTGGTGGAGAATCACCAGGAAGTTGAATAAATCTCATTGAAGTTGGGATGAAGAAGTTATCCCACTTTCAAATTAGGTGATTCCAGTTTCGCAGTTTGGGAATAGGACAGCTTATGTGTCGTTTCAATCAAACCAGGATGAATCACTTTGTAAGAAGCTTGATTTGGATAATAAAGTGGTGGAGAATTACCAGAAAGTTGAATAAATCACATAGGAGTTGGGATGAAGAAGTTATCCCACTTTCAAATTAGGTGATTCCAGTTTCACAGTTTGGGAATAGGACAGCTTCTTCGTCGTTTCAATCAAACCAGGATGAATCACTTTGTAAGAAGCTTTATTTGGATACATAAAGTGGTGGAGAATAACCAGGAAGTTTAATAAATCTCATAGGAGCTGGGATAAAGAAGTTATCCCACTTTCAAATCAGGTGATTCTAGTTTTGCAGTTTGGGAATATGACAGCTTCTTCGTCGTTCCAATCAGGCCAGGATGAATCACTTTGTAAGAAGCTTGATTTGGATACATAAAGTGGTGGAGAATCACCAGGAAATTTAATAAATCTCATATGAGCTGGGATTAAGAAGTTATTCAACTTTCAAATCAGGTGATTCTAGTTTTCCAGTTTGGGAATAGGAGAGCTTCTTCGTCGTTCCAATCAACCCAGGATGAATCACTTTGTAAGAAGCTTGATTTGGATACATAAAGTGGTGGAGAATAACCAGGAAGTTGAATAAATCTCATAGGAGTTTGGATGAAGAAGTTATCCCACTTTCAAATCACGTGATTCAAGTTTCGCAGTTTGGCAATAGGACAGCTTTTGTGTCGTTCCCATGAAACCAGGATGAATCACTTTGTAATAAGCCTGATTTGGATACATAAAGTGGTGGGGAATCACCAAGAACTTGAATAAATCTCTTAGGAGCTGGGATGAAGAAGTTATCCCACTTTCAAATCAGGTGATTCTAGTTTTCCAGTTTGGGAATAGGACAACTTCTTCGTCGTTCCAATCAAACCAGGTTGAATCACTTTGTAAGAAGCTTGATTTGGATACATAAAGTGGTGGAGAATCACCAGGAAGTTGAATAAATCTCATAGGAGCTGGGATGAAGAAGTTATCCCACTTTCAAATCAGGTGATTCCAGTTTTGCAGTTTGGGAATAGGACTACTTCTTCGTCGTTCCAATCAAACCAGGTTGAATCACTTTGTAAGAAGCTTGATTTGGATACATAAAGTGGTGGAGAATCACCAGGAAGTTGAATAAATCTCATAGGAGCTGGGATGAAGAAGTTATCCACTTTCAAATCAGGTGATTCCAGTTTCGCAGTTTGGGAATAGGACAGCTTATGTGTCGTTCCAATAAAACCAGGATGAATCAATTGTAAGAAACTTGATTTGGATACATACAGTGGTGGAGAATCACCATGAAGTTGAATAAATCTCATTGAAGTAGGGATGAAGAAGTTATCCCACTTTCAAATTAGGTGATTCCAGTTTAGCAGTTTGGGAATAGGACAGCTTATGTGTCGTTTCAATCAAACCAGGATGAATAACTTTGTAAGAAGCTTGATATAGATATATAAAGTGGTGGAGAATCACCAGGAAGTTGAATAAATCACATAGGAGTTAGGATGAAGAAGTTATCCCACTTTCAAATTTGGTGATTCCAGTTTCGCAGTTTGGGAATAGGACAGCTTCTTCGTCGTTCCAATCAAACCAGGATGAATCACTTTGTAAAAAGCTTGATTTGGATACATAAACTGGTGGAGAATCACCAGGAAGTTGAATAAATATCATAGGAGTTGGGATGAAGAAGCTATCCCACTTTCAAATGAGGTGATTCCAGTTTCGCAGTTTGGGAATAGGACAGCTTTTGTGTCGTTCCAATCAAACCAGGATGAATCACATTGTAAGAAGCTTGATTTGGATACATAAAGTGGTGTAGAATCACCATGAAGTTGAATAAATCTCATTGGAGTTGGGATGAAGAAGTTATCCCACTTTCAAATCACGTGATTCCAGTTTCACAGTTTGGGAATAGGGTAGCTTTTGTATCGTTCCAATCAAACCAGGATGAATCACATTGTAAGAAGCTTGATTTGGATACATAAAGTGGTGGACAATCACCAGGAAGTTGAATAAATCTCATTGAAGTTGGGATGAAGAAGTTATCCCACTTTCAAATTAGGTGATTCCAGTTTCGCAGTTTGGGAATAGGACAGCTTATGTGTCGTTTCAATCAAACCAGGATGAATCACTTTCTAAGAAGCTTGATTTGGATAATAAAG
Source organism: Brassica juncea (assembly GCA_018703725.1). Taxonomy (NCBI): domain Eukaryota; kingdom Viridiplantae; phylum Streptophyta; class Magnoliopsida; order Brassicales; family Brassicaceae; genus Brassica; species Brassica juncea. Next base: position 100,237 of record JAATWR010000673.1, read on the forward strand.
TGGTGGAGAATTACCAGAAAGTTGAATAAATCACATAGGAGTTGGGATGAAGAAGTTATCCCACTTTCAAATGAGGTGATTCCAGTTTCGCAGTTTGGGAATAGGACAGCTTTTGTGTCGTTCCAATCAAACCAGGATGAATCACATTGTAAGAAGATTGATTTGGATACATAAAGTGGTGTAGAATCACCATGAAGTTGAATAAATCTCATTGGAGTTGGGATGAAGAAGTTATCCCACTTTCAAAAGACGTGATTCCAGTTTCACAGTTTGGGAATAGGGTAGCTTTTGTATCGTTCCAATCAACCCAGGATGAATCACATTGTAAAAAGCTTGATTTGGATACATAAAGTGGTGGAGAATCACCAGGAAGTTGAATAAATCTCATTGAAGTTGGGATGAAGAAGTTATCCCACTTTCAAATTAGGTGATTCCAGTTTCGCAGTTTGGGAATAGGACAGCTTATGTGTCGTTTCAATCAAACCAGGATGAATCACTTTCTAAGAAGCTTGATTTGGATAATAAAGTGGTGGAGAATTACCAGAAAGTTGAATAAATCACATAGGAGTTGGGATGAAGAAGTTATCCCACTTTCAAATTAGGTGATTCCAGTTTCACAGTTTGGGAATAGGACAGCTTCTTCGTCGTTTCAATCAAACCAGGATGAATCACTTTGTAAGAAGCTTTATTTGGATACATAAAGTGGTGGAGAATAACCAGGAAGTTTAATAAATCTCATAGGAGCTGGGATAAAGAAGTTATCCCACTTTCAAATCAGGTGATTCTAGTTTTGCAGTTTGGGAATAGGACAGCTTCTTCGTCGTTCCAATCAGGCCAGGATGAAACACTTTGTAAGAAGCTTGATTTGGATACATAAAGTGGTGGAGAATCACCAGGAAATTTAATAAATCTCATAGGAGCTGGGATTAAGAAGTTATCCAACTTTCAAATCAGGTGATTCTAGTATTCCAGTTTGGTAATAGGAGAGCTTCTTCGTTATTCCAATCAAGCCAGAATGAATCACTTTGTAAGAAGCTTGATTTGGATACATAAAGTGGTGGAGAATAACCAGGAAGTTGAATAAATCTCATAGGAGTTTGGATGAAGAAGTTATCCCACTTTCAAATCACGTGATTCCAGTTTCGCAGTTTGGGAAGAGGACAGCTTCCGTGTCGTTTCAATCAAACCAGGATGAATCACTTTGTAAGAAGCTTGTTTTGGATACATAAAGTGGTGGAGAATCACCAGGAAGTTGAATAAATCTCATAGGAGCTGGGAGGAAGAAGTTATCCCACTTTCAAATCAGGTGATTCCAGTTTCGCAGTTTGGGAATAGGGCGGCTTCTGTGTCGTTTCAATCAAACCAGGATGAATCACATTGCAAGAAGCTTGATTTGGATACATAAAGTGGTGGAGAATCACCAGGAAGTTGAATAAATCTCATTGAAGTTGGGATGAAGAAGTTATCCCACTTTCAAATTAGGTGATTCTAGTTTTCCAGTTGTTGGGGTCAAAAACGGTTACGACGAATTTAACATTCAAAACGTCCGAGGATGAAAATATGAATCTCTCCGAAGAGTATTTTTCAAAATACTCTCTTTCTTACGAAAAAGCTCTACGGAAGAAAGAATCGAGATGTCCGACGAAAAGCTCGAAACAAGTCGCTACGTAGCGACCGAGTTCAGCCAAGCTCGGTCGCTACGTAGCGACCGAGCGCTCGTCCCGCTCGGTCGCTACGTAGCGACCGAGCTCAGCCAAGCTCGGTCGCTACGTAGCGACCGAGCGCTCGTCCCGCTCGGTCGCTACGTAGCGACCGAGCTCAGCCAAGCTCGGTCGCTACGTAGCGACCGGGCGATCGTCCCGCTCGGTCGCTACATAGCGACCGAGCTTAGCCAAGCTCGGTCGCTACGTAGCGACCGAGCGCTCGTCCCGCTCGGTCGCTACGTTGCGACCGAGCTCAGCCAAGCTACGTAGCGACCGAGCGGGACGATCGCCCGGTCGCTACGTAGCGACCGAGCTTGGCTGAGCTCGGTCGCTACGTAGCGACCGAGCGGGACGAGCGCTCGGTCACTATGTAGCGACCGAGCTTGGCTGAGCTCAGTCGCTACGTAGCGACCGAGCTTTGGCTCGAGCTCGGTCGCTACGTAGCGACCGAGCGGGACGATCGCTCGGTCGCTGCGTAGCGACCGAGCTTGGCTCGGGTTTGGTTGCTACGTAGCGACCGGACGGCGTGTATACGTAGCGACCGAGCTTGGTTTGTTCGGAAGAATCCCAAAGGATACTTCTTCGTAAAAACCTCGTATAGGTTATTTTTACGAAAATTACATCTCTTCTTTTACTAACTCTTTCGGAAATACGATCTCCGAGGATTTTCGGGTGGTAATTCCGTCGTAACCGTTTTTGACCCCAACAGTTAGCCCCCCAGCCCGTTAGGATCATGTATCGTAGGATCCTAGCGTGTGGTTAGGCATGTTTGGCAAGTTAGGCGTGATGGATGGAATTAATATCCGAAAGTCCGAGCTTGAATAGTAAATCCTCATGTCTTATAAGAAGAGAGGTAACTTGTTCCATAATTTTTTCACTTTCTTGTTTTTCTCTAAGATCTTTCAAAAACTTTCTATCTTTCTCTCCACCCTTTTCCTCTATTCTCTCAAGAGAAGCGTAAAGATGTCGAGCAAGAAAAAGATTGCGAAAAAAGGGTCTTCGTCCGCGAGCCCTTATGAAGAGCTCGTCGTTCCGAAGATGGAGTTCGTGCCTCACTCGGTGCATCCTGCCGAGAACGAGGCATGGTGGGTTGCTCATTATGGCTCGTTGACCCCTCCCAAGGAGAAGCCGTTCCCGGTCCTGGTCCATCGTGGAGTCGAGGAAAAGGATGCAAGCAGGACTACTGACGAGTTTCTCGCGACGATGCGATCGTTCTACCACATCCCGGATGCTGTGGAGTTCCGGGTTCCCTGCCGCGGGGAATGTGCTAACAACCCCCCGGAGGGTTACTTTACTTGTTATGAGGCGTTCGTAGTGCGTTGTCGCCTTTGGTTCCCCATACCCGAAATTCTCGTCCGAGTGTTGGACCGTTTCGAAGTTGCGATAAGTCAGTTGACACCCCTTGCCATTCAGCACCTTATTGGGATCCTGATCCTAAGCTATGAGCATGGCCTTTCCCTTTCCGTCGATCATTATGAAGCGCTTTTGAGGCTTCAACTTGTCAGGGGTACGGATAAGCATAGGTTGGTCCCTCGGAAATTTATGTCAGTGGTTAAGAAGTTTATTTCGAACTTCAACTCATGGAAGAAGTTCTTTTTCTTTGTCCGTATAGACGCTGCATCCGTCGAAGAGAGTTGCATTCCATTGTTCCGGAGGTTGCCGAATGATCGTCCCTTCATCAACCCTTTTGCTCCGTTCCCCGAGGACATCATTTCGGTGAGGGATCTTCTCAGGAATGGTCCCTTCTTCTGGACTTCTTTTACGCCGAAGAGGGTTCGGAAGGCACTAAGATTCGTGCAACCCGGTCCTGCTTTGGATGCGGACACGGGAAGCGACTCCGAACCCGACGAACAGAATCCCGTCGAAGCTCCGACAGCTGCGCCGGATTCGAGCTCTTGGAAGGGAAAAGATGTCGATCTTGGCGACATAGAGTTTTCGATGGATGACTCTATGCTTCCAGGATGGGATCCGAACCTCGCTTACGGCGACGGGAGCGGTTCGAGCGAGGCCCCTATTCTGGATTTCGATGATTTCTTTGCTGGGCTGCCATCGGGTTTCGATGCTCCTCCTCCTACGAAAGAATCGGCGAGGCCGAGAGTCGTTGCGGAAGGATCTCGCATCATCAATGGGGTTAGTTTTTTTTTTTGAGAATTTCTTGGTGATTGTCCTATGTATATATTTATAACATGCCAATCGATTTTGCAGGGCCTGAGCTTGCTGGGCTCGGCCATTGAGGCGGGCCATAGAGAAGCCATGGTCTACCGCTTCAAGGCGGAGAAAGCGGAGCGGGATCTCGCTCGCGTGCAAGGCGAGATGCTGGAGCGAGAGGCGCAGCTTACTCGTGATCATGCGCGGGCTGTTCGTAAAGCGGAGAGGAAAGGCAAAAGAGAAATCGTCGAGGTGATGAAAACTCGTGCATCTCAGTTCCAGGTTGAGTATGGGAACCTCAAGAATGCCTTTACCTCGGTGGGTGACTTTCGCGAGTGCCGCGGTTCGGTCGGCAGTCTGTGGAGGACGCGAGCCGATGACTATGTGTTTGAAGAGGAAATGAGCTTGATGAAGAGTGGGATGAGTGATCATGCCCATGCCGAGGCGCTTATCCCTCCGATTGATGAGAGGATTCAAGGGTTCTGGGATTCCATCCCGGTTTCCCCTGATACCGAGGAGGTTCCGACCGGTTTTCCCGATGGTGGCGAGGAAGTGGATCGTCCCGCGGATGCGTTCGGTGCTTCGTTGTCCGGGGACTTTGACTTTGGATTATGAGGGATGGATCAGTTATCCTTTTATCTGTTTTTGGCCGAGTGTGGCCTTTTGAATTTGGGTTTCGTTTAGGCCTAGATGGCTGTATTTGTATTTACCGGGACTAGCCGTTGGTGGCTTTGAATCCCTTGCCGCTTTACGCGGTTTATTTATACGATAAATGTTTTTGTTTCGAGTTTTCCTGAGTAGGGTTGAAGTAAATACGAGTTGTCGTCTCGTATTTAGTTCTGATTAGACGTTCAATCTGTCGGTTCGTTCGTGATTTTCGTAAAAATTTACTTATCTTTGCGATTTTCGAGAACCTTGAGATATGAACGGAGAGACATGGTTTAGGATCTCGTATCTTTTAGATATCATGCCTTGAGATGTTTGAGACCAGAGCGTTGGGTTTAGGGCAAGACCTAGGTTTACTTTCGGTTAAGGTTTGTGCGGTGACTAGCCGGCTATCGTTTTTCCTGTTGCGATTTCTTCCTGACTCGCACCGATTTAAAGTCCGCGATATGTTCTCGGCTTATATGACTTGTATGGTACGAATCGAGCATCTTCTCAGAATCAACTGGAAGTGCTAAACCAAAATTTCGGATTTTTGTTGTAGCGCGCTTTTGTCCTTGTGCTGGACGTTTTTAAAGATCAAAAGAGTGATCGGATTGCGTTTGTTTAAGACGGCTGGCGTGTTCGTCGGGGCCAATCGACGAACGGGGTGTAAGGTTTTTGGTGGTCGCGTTCGGACAATTTGTTAGCATTGTCCTCGAATTTTAACTTTTGCGACGTCTCGCAGTTATTACGAGGATTATGCGTGTATTTTTGCGTGTTTGAAAGATAATAATCTTTTGGATTTTTGGGCCGGAAGGGGCCACAGACAAGAGTCTTAACGTTCTCAGGCGTGTCCTGAAAGTTTCTTTTGTGTTTTACTGAAGCGTAAACGTTTTCGATAATAAAAAAAAAAGGACAACGTATATTGTAGTAAAAGTTTTTGAAGTTTCTAAAAACTCGATTACAATAATGAAGATTTTTCTAAGTGGGAGTATACGAGTATACACACCTACTCCCCCCCCCCCCCTTTTTAGAGAGGGGGATAGCTGAACTTGTCTTTTGACGAGCTGCCTACGTACCCCTTTCGAGGATCAAGCCATCTCGTAGTTCTGTTTCATGCCGCGAGTGTTCTTACTCGGCGGTAGATGTCGCAATGTCCGCCTTGACCGTGTCGATCGTGGCTGGGTCGACGCTATTTTCCGGATATTCCGGTTGAGTTGTCGCGAGGGCTTCGGATTTATGTCGAGCTTCGACGTCCGATGCGTTTGCATTGATAGACGATTTTACTTCGTCTTCTCCCGGGGCGCTTTTGGCTGAAGATCGATCTATCTTTGCGCGTTTGCCGTTTGCGGAAGCCGTGATTTGCCTTAACTTGTGCTCCGCGAGGAAGCATAGTCGCGACTGTTTTTGGCATCCCCAGATTGCCGCGACTCCGTTTGGCGTTGGGAACTTGAGACCCAGGTGGTAGGTTGACGGAACTGCTTGCATGGCGTTGAGCCATGGGGTTCCCATGATCACGTTGTAGATAGCGGGATGATCTACTACCGCGAATTCGACGATTTTTGTGATCTCCTTGGCCATGACTGGCAATTGGATTGATCCGAGAGTCATCGACACTTCCCCTGAAAAACCCGTGAGCGGTTTTGGCGTCGGGATTACTTCTCCGAGTTCGATACTCATCCGCTTGAGAGTGTCACGGAAGATTACGTTGACCGTGCTTTCCGTGTCGACGAGTACCCTTCCGACTTCTAAATCTCGTATGACGAGATCTATGACGAGCGGGTCGTAGTGAGGTTGGTCGATACCGCCAGCTTCTTCCTCCGTGAAGGTGATCGAGCAACTTTGGCCATCTCGAGGAGGAGACCATGTAGGCCAATTTGCACTTGACTCTGCCTTCCGTTGGTAAGCCTTGATAGCCGACACGGTATCGCAGTATTGTGATCCTCCGATGATCATATTGACTCTGCGACGATTGTTATCGTTCCCTTTGTCATCCGGTCTCCTACCGCGTTTATCCCCAGGATGGTTTCGTTGAGGGGATTTTTCAGCGGGCGGATTTCTATCCGTCTTTGGAGGCCGATTAGAATCGAGGATGAGATCCTTGACGCTAGTTACTTCCGAAAGCTCTCCAGCGAGTAGCTTCGCGGCCAGTCTTGCTCCCAAGACTTTGCAATTGGTCGTGGAGTGTCCTCGGGATTGGTGGAACTCGCAGAAGGTGTTTTCATCATACCCTTGATTGCGAGTCCATGTGTTGCCCGTGGTCCGGCCTTGATCCGAACTGATCGCATAGTTATGTGCCCCTTGGAGATCTTCCCCCTCGTGATGGACGTACTTGTCGTTACGAGAGTTCTTCTTTTTCCCCTTCGGATATGCGTCTTTCGAGGATGGTCTTGCCGGCTTATGTTTTTGCGATAAGACTTTAGTTTCTTCCTCGACTATGATGTAGTCCGTTGCTTTGTGGAGGGCGTCTTGGATTGTTCGCGGTTTGTCGAGAGTTATCCATTTTCTGAATTTCGACTTGTACCAGAGCGTCTTTCTCAGCGCGTCGATGGCCACTTTGTCGCTTATCCCGCTGACCCTGGACATTATCAGCTTGAACCGACTGATAAACTCGCGGAGGGGTTCGTCTTCCCTCTGGGAGAGACTCCAGAGGTCAACATCGGAGGTTTCCCTGTCTATGAATACAGAGTACTGTTTGAGGAATTCCGATGCGAGCTGTCGAAAACTCCCGATGGTGCTGCGACGAAGGCGTGCGAACCATTCGAGCGCTGCTCCCTCGAGATTTTCGACAAACAGGCGGCAATAGCCGGCATCTTTTTCGCCGTCCTTCAGTCTTGCTCTTCCCATCGCGATGTGGAAAGCCTGAAGGTGCGCTTTTGGATCAGTCGTACCATCGTACTTTGGTACTTTGATCTTTCCCGGATCGGACACCCTCATGTCCGAAATGCGACTGGTAAAAGGGGTCTTTCGAGCTCCTTCCAGCAGTCGATCGATCTCGGGGGCAGCACTAGTAGCATGATGGATTTGGGACTTTACGGCTCTCACTTCTGCCGCAGTCTTAGTGATGTAGTCACGAAGATCGCAGATATCCGATGTTTCGTCAGTGGATTTCCGAGCCTGTCGGCGTTTACTGCGAGTGAGCTCGGTTTGCCTTTCGGCCAGCTCTTCTTGTTCGTTCCAATAGGCGACTTCTTCTTCTTCCGTCATTGGTTTTTCGAACGGGGAGCCTTCCCGAGCGGATCGGCTTCTGGTCCTTCTTGGATGTCTGTCGACATCCTCATCGGTGTCGTTGGAGACATCGCTAGGATCCAGGTCAATGTGTTCGGCTTCGTTATCCTCCGAATCCTTTGCAAGGGGCGGAAGATTTTCAGAGTTCCCCTTTTCGACGGGAGATTTCTCGCTAGGGTTTTGACCGGAAGGTCGTTCCCGCGCAAGTCCTGCTCTATCGAGTGGGGTGGCGAAGTCGAGCCTCTTCCCGCGGATTTTGGTGGTTCCGCGGGGACGGATAGCTTGGGTCCTTGCCGTTAAGGTTTCAACCTGTTTGGTTAAGGTATTCACGAGCTTATCCTGTTCTTCCGACCTTTTCTCGTAGGTGGCGAACATCTTTTTGAACTCCTCGAGCGTCGCGGCGTTGGCTTGCGCGTTGGCCGCGGATACGTCCGCTACTGGAGTGTGGAGATCGGTGCCGCTGCCTCCATTAAGAGGAGTTTGCACGTTATCCGCGTTGTTGGTTGACATGTCAGATTGCGTGTGGCTTTTGCGGGTTAGATTGATCCGTAAGTCCCCCTCCTTCTAGCGCGAAACTGTGGGAACCAAAATTCACACTGTCGATTTCCGTTTAAATAAGGAAACTAAGAAAACCCTAGTTTCCCAGAGGACCCGGATATCTGTTAATTACCACACGTCAAGCAATCAGAACACGAGAATAACAACGATAAAAATAAGAAATCGAAAAAGAGAGAAAAGTAGATCTTATTCCGAATCTGCGTATGAGCGTTACAACAAGGTATTAGCCTGGGCTCGAGAGCTGTCGGCGAGATTCCTAGTTCTAGCAACCCTAAGACGGCTAAACCTAATTGAGTCGCAGCTCAAAATAACAAAAACGGAAAATTGCCTAAATTGCTCTAAGTGCTAAGTTTGCTCTGAAAAAGTTCTCCCCTCTGCTCCTCGCCTAGCGACCGAGCTCGAGCCAAAGCTCGGTCGCTACGTAGCAACCGGGCTTGAACCAAAGTTCGGTCGCTGTGTAGCGATTGAACCTTTCCGAACATCGACACGACACCGGTCCATGCATTCTCGTCAAACCTTCGAATGCTATCTCCCGAAGACCGTAGCAAGCTCAGTCCATGTTTCCCGCTATTCTAATTCATCGATCAAACTTCGCGGATTAGAAACCGCGGAAAACTCGTAGTAAACATGTCGAGTCGGAAGACGGCCCAAAAGGACCTAAAACACGATTCGAAGCCCATCCTACGATTTTCCTACCCAAAAGCCCGTAAACCACAGCATGGTTTACGCTTGGCCCACGAGGAAGGATAAATGTCAAGTTTCCGCGGATAAATACGGAAGTTTTGAAGATAATTATGAAGATCGGGAAAAATGGAAAATCTCCATTTTATGCTATGACGGCTTAAGGGCAGAAGAGTAAAAGCGTAAACCGACCTTGGAGCTAGTATATAAGGAGTCCTAGGCGAGGAGCAGAGGGGAGAACTTTTCAGAGCAAACTTAGCACTTAGAGAAATTTAGGCAATTTTCCGTTTTTGTTATTTCGAGCTGCGACTCAATTTGGTTTAGCCGTCTTAGGGTTACTAAAACTAGGAATCTCGCCGACAGCTCTCGAGCCCAGGCTTATACCTTGTTGTAAACGCTCATACGCAAATTCGGAATAAGATCTTCTTTGCTCTCTTTCTCGATTTATTATACTTTGTCTTTGTTATTCTCGTGTTCTGATTGCTTGACGTGTGGTAATTAGCAGATATCCGGGTCCTCTGGGAAATTAGGGTTTTCCTAGTTTCCTTATTTAAACGGAAATCGACAGTGCGAATTTCGGTTCCCACAGTTTGGCGCTAGAAGGAGGGGGACTTACGGATCAATCTAACCCGCAAAAGCCACTCAACGATCAGGAACGATATGCGAGATTCGACGTGCGCGAACGTCATCTCATTCAAGGGGGGAGAAACGATCGATCGGGCCAAACCTCGAAACGATCTCCTTGTTATCGAGTTGACGATTCGAGATATCAACGTCGCTAGAGTACTAATCGATACCGGAAGCTCGGCCGATATCATCTTCAAAGACACTCTTGAAAAGATGGGGGTCAGTCAATCCGAAATCGCGAAATACCCAAGCCCATTGCTAGGACTTTCGGGGGAAACGACCATGGCCTATGGATCGATTAGACTCGCTGTCAAAGCCGGAACCGTGACTAACGTCACAGAGTTTCTAGTCGTTGACCGCCCCGCATCTTACAACGTTATCATGGGGACGCCATGGTTAAACACCATGCGCGCAATCCCATCAACCTACCATCTTTGCCTCAAGTTCCCGACCCCTAACGGAGTCGAGGTAATCTAGGGAAATCCAAGAGTTTCGCAGGTTTGTTTCGCCGCAGAACTAAAACGAAAGAGACCGATCCTCGAAGTTACTCCTAAGAAAGCGGAGAAAAAGACCTCCAGCAAAAATACGCAAAGTCAGGATTCAGCAGAATTCTTCTGGCAGTCTCGCAGCATCGCAGCTCTAGATGAAAAACGCGAGCCAACATGCGAACCCGTGGTAATGATCTGTCTCGACGAAGCCTTCCCAGAACGCTGCGTCGAGATTGGAGCCAATCTCCACGAGCCTTTAAGGACAGAACTCATAACCTGTCTTAAAAAGAACCTTAATACTTTCGCATGGGCTGCGGAAGATATGCCAGGAATCGACATTAATATAACATGTCACGAGCTGAATATCGACCCGACATTCAAACCCGTCAAACAGAAAAGACGGAAGCTAGGACCTGAACGTGCTACCGCAGTAAACGATGAGGTCGAAAAACTGCTTAAAGTTGGGTCGATAACGGAAGTAAGATACCCGGACTGGCTCGCCAACCCCGTAGTAGTCAAAAAGAAAAACGGGAAGTAGCGAGTTTGCGTAGATTTTACCGACCTAAACAAGGCATGTCCAAAGGATAGCTTCCCTCTACCACATATCGATCGATTGGTAGAAGCAACAGCGGGCAACGAACTCTTATCCTTCATGGATGCCTTCTCAGGTTATAATCAAATTAGGATGAATCCCGACGATCGTGAGAAGACTGCGTTCATTACCGATCGCGGAACTTATTGCTGTAAGGTAATGCCCTTCGGCCTCAAAAACGCTGGAGCAACTTACCAACGACTCGTGAACCGAATGTTCTCCAAACAACTCGGAAAAACAATGGAAGTTTATATCGACGACATGCTCGTCAAATCCCTCAAAGCAAGAGATCACGTATCACATCTCGAAGAATGCTTTGCACAACTAAACTCCCATAACATGAAGCTCAACCCGACGAAATGTAGATTCGCCGTGGCATCAGGAGAATTCCTCGGCTACTTGGTCACCAACCGCGGCATCGAAGCAAATCCAAAACAGATCAACGCAGTAATCGAGATGGCTTCACCAAAGAACAAGCGGGAGGTCCAGAGACTGACCGGCAGAATCGCAGCACTTAACCGGTTTATTTCACGATCAACAGATAAGTGCTTGCCCTTCTACGACGTCCTGCGAGGAAATAAAAAATTCGAATGGACGGAAGAGTGCGAAAACGCCTTCCAACAGCTGAAGCGTTATTTAGCTACTCCTCCAGTCCTCGCAAAACCTGTGGAAGGGGAGCCTTTATTCTTGTACATCGCGGTGTCAGCAACGGCCGTAAGCGGAGTCCTGATCAGGGAAGAACGCGGAGAACAGAAACCTATTTTCTACATAAGCAAAACCTTGCTGGACGCCGAATCTAGGTATCCGTTGATGGAAAAATTGGCATGCGCGGTCGTGACATCGGCCCGAAAACTAAGACCATATTTCCAATCCCACACGATTGTCATCCTCACGACTTTTCCCTTACGGACAATTCTGCATAGCCCAAGTCAATCAGGTCGATTGGCTAAGTGGGCGATCGAGTTGAGCGAGTATGACATCGAATACCGACCAAGGACAAGCGCAAAATCACAAGTGCTTGCAGACTTCTTGGTCGAACTTCCAGCGGGGGCAATAACCAATGAGGAACCAAATTCTACCTGGCTCCTCCACGTCGACGGATCCTCATCCAAGCAAGGATCGGGTATCGGGATCCGTCTCACATCTCCAACGAGCGAGATCTTGGAACAATCGTTCAGACTGGAATTCCATGCCTCAAACAACGAGGCCGAATACGAAGCATTGATCGCAGGTCTACGTTTGGCTCATGGCTTAAAAATACGTAATCTCCACGCTTACTGCGACTCCCAGTTAGTGGCCAGTCAATTCAGCGGAGAATATGAAGCCAGAGACGAACGGATGGACGCGTACCTCAAACTGGTCCAAGGTCTAGCTCAAGACTTCGACTGTTTTGCCCTTACCCGGATCCCCCGTTCCGAGAATGTCCAGGCGGACGCCCTCGCGGCCTTAGCATCAAGTTCCGATCCAGGACTCAAAAGGGTAATTCCGGTCGAATTCATCGAACATCCGAGTATCGGACCACCAGTCGTTGTCAATCTCATAGAGGGTCAAGACGACGAGGAAGAAGAGATTACGATGTCACCACCATCGGAGCAATCTGATTACGGCTGCGATACCTCATGGCTTCAGACGATTCGAGACTACATTATCGACGGGCAACTGCCCGCCGAAAAATGGGCGGCTCGCAAGATCCGAACACAGGCCGCACGCTACGTAACAGTGGACGGCGAAATCTACAAATGGAGATTCTCCGGACCACTCCTGACGTGCCTGGAAGGAGAAAAGGCGAGGAAAGTAATGGAGGAAATACATTCCGGCTCATGCGGCAACCATTCCGGCGGAAGATCACTGGCCGTGAAAATCAAACGCCACGGATACTATTGGCCAACAATGATCGGAGATTGCGAGAAATTCGCACGAAAATGCGAAAAATGCCAAAGGCATGCGCCAACTATCCGACAACAGGCCGAAGTTCTTTCTTCCATCACATCGCCTTATCCTTTTATGCGCTGGGCCATGGATATCGTCGGACCTCTACATAATTCAAAGCAAAAGCGTTTCCTTCTAGTTCTTACCGATTTTTTCTCAAAATGGGTAGAGGCGGACTCATACGCAAGTATAAAAGACGTCCAAGTCGAGAATTTCGTATGGAAAAACATTATCTGTAGGCATGGAGTTCCTTACGAAATCGTAACCGATAACGGGTCTCAATTCATTTCCACCCGGTACGAGGCATTCTGCGAAAAGTGGAAGATACGACTCAACAAGTCAACTCCCAGATATCCGCAGTGCAACGGACAGGCTGAAACAATCAACAAGACCATTCTCGACGGGCTGAAGAAACGCTTGGAGGCCAAAAAAGGTAGATGGGGCGACGAACTCGAGGGAGTCCTCTGGTCTCACCGTACCACCCCAAGGCGAGCAACGGGAGAAACTCCCTTCGCCCTGGTATACGGCACGGAGTGCATGATTCCCGCAGAAGTAGAATTTCCCGGTGTTCGAAGAAGGTTCTTACCTGAACGAGAGGAACTCAACAATGCTATGCTCTTGGACGACCTCGACCTCATTAACGAACGCTGGGATCGAGCGCTCATCCGAATTCAAAACTACCAGCACGCCGCTGCAAGATACTATAATTCCAACGTACGGAATCGTAGGTTCAATCAGGGAGATCTGGTCCTTCGCAAAGTCTTCCAAAACACCGCTGAACGAAACTCGGGAAAACTCGGAGCAAACTGGGAAGGTCCCTATAAAATCGAAAAAGTCGTCCGACCAGGTTCTTACGAAATAACCAACATGCAAGGCATAAAAATCCCTAGAACTTGGAATGCGATGCATCTCAAAAAATACTATCACTAAACAAACCAACTCGCAATCACTGAACTACGAGACGGCTTGATCTCCGCAAGGAGTACGTAGGCAGTTTGCCGAAAGGCAAATTCAGCTGTCCCCCCTCATTAAAAAAAGGGGGGGGAGTGGGTACGTATACTCGTATACTCCCAAAAAATCGAAAAAACTTCTTACCACACTTTTGGTGTTTTCGACTTACTAAAACATCCTCACCCGCGAAATCGCAACAAGGTCTTCGGAAATCAGTCGGCCGCTTGGGAGAATCAACCTTTAGCATCGCGAGACGTCGCAAAAGATGCCTCAAAGCTGGTTTCTTCCGAGCAAACGAAATCTCCGCAAAAAGACACACACATGCACACATTAACATTCATTTTGCGCAAAAAAATAAAAACAACAGCACACGCCACCAAGTACGATGCTGATCAGATCGAACTCACAAACGTCCTAAACAGACATAGACATCTCACGGAGATGACTCTCTTACATCCAACACAAGGATAATAGCGCTATAAAAGAAATCCGAAATTTTGGTCTAGCACTTCCGGTCTCCGGAGAGATGCTCGATTCGTATCAAACAAGTCATATAAGCCGAGAACTTTTCGCGGACTTTACATCGATACGAATCAGGAAGAAATCGCGTCAGGAAAAACAATAGCCGGTTAGTCACCGCACAATCCTTAAACCGAAAGTAAACCTAGGTCTTGCCCTAAACCCAGCGCACTGGTCTCTAACATCTCAAAGGCATGATATCGAAAGATAGGAGATTCTTAAACCACGCCTCTATGTTTACGTTCGATACCTTCAGCACCCCCGCAGAGTTCACGTCTCGCGGAAGAACTCTCGAAACAGGCCTCGAATAAAACATTTCACAATCGAAGAAGGATATGAGACGACAACTCATCACCTTCCTCCCCACTATTCACAAATTCATAAAAAGCGTTATCCGATTATCATATTATAAAGCCGCGGAGCGGCAGGGATTCAAAGCCACACACGGCCAGTCCCGAAATACAAACAAGGCCATTCAAGGCCGAAACATAAAAACATAAAAAAAATCTCTCGCAAGAGATCTAACCCAAGTCACCCTCAGAACTTACGCCCCCTCTTCACCCGCTGCCTCGTCCGAGCCTGGAGCCGCGTCACTTCCGTTCTCTCCGACCATAGGGTCTTTCCCCTCTGGGTCTTCTGAACACGTCGGAAGGAAGCATGCGGATTTCAGGTCGGCCAGGATAAGATCGAAATCTCCATCCTCGGCCGCCATATCTCCCTTGCAGCCGGACAGCCGGGCCTCTTCGGCCTCCAAGGTCGGGGGAGTCTCACTTTGGAACGACCGAACTACGGCCATCCCGCCCTCAATCGTCGCCAAAGCAAAATCCCTACTCCGGATACACTCGAGGGAACCCAGGGAAGCAGAAATCTTCGCCAAGCGAGCTTGAAACTCCGCGCAAAGGGCATCCGTAGCCTCTTGGATCCCACGGCGCGCTAGTCCAGAATCACTCTCGATTTGACGCTGGAGTCGACGCACCTCCGAGGATTTGGCCTTCCTGGCCTTCTTTTCCTTAAGCAAGGAACTCGCCGTCTTCCCGAGGTCCCTCTCAAGCTCTCCTATCGCAACCTCGAGCTTCGACACTTTCGCAGAGTGAGAGTCCTCGACAGCCGTCAACATAGCCTCGGTTTCGGACCATCTGCCCTGAAGCTCCACCAACTCCCCGGAAAGGCGACTGGTCTCAGAACCACATTCGCTGATCATCCCATCGATCAACGATATGAACTGCGAACGGTAAAATTGGTTAGACTAAGTCCGTGGAAAGAATACACGAAAGACGATCGAGAATTCAAACAAGAAACAAACCGTTCCGCGAAGTCCCGACGCTAGGCTCGACCCACCTCGCTGCGAAGTCTCCCCGTCGCCGCCCTTGGCAAGTTTCCTCTTCCGACTCTTAGGCTGAGTAGCCAGGACAGCGCTAGGAGCACGCAATGCCAGAACGATTTCTTTTCTGGCTGGAGGCGGAGGCATAGAGTCAGCGGCTTTCTCTTTGTCCTCGACGAGGATCGGAGTCGTGGAAGATCCCGCAGGTAGGACTTACGGGAGAGGAGCCGCGACGACGATCCCATGACACGGGGCAACGACCTGCGCGGAAGAAGACGGAAGCTCGGACCCGGTTCGAGCTAGTTCTTTCTCGGCTTGACGACGAACTAGTTTCTCTCGGAAAGAAAGATGACCGGCAACACAAGCCGGCACTTCCGCCGGAGAAGTTGGAATCGGAGCCGGAGAAGTGGCCTCACCCATCTCGACGTCGGAATCTTTCTTATCACCTTGGGAGGAAGACATGTTGAGAGGAAAGTTATGAAACTAGAGAGGTTTTTGAAGGAATGAAGAAGGAAAGGTGTGAAGAAAATGAATGACAGGAGTTCACTACTTATAGAAGTATGGGTTCGGAATGTCGTCTCGACAACTTTTTTACGCGGAATTTTAAATGTAAATTTCGTCTAATACACTTAAACTTGTCAAAATCACCTATCCGCCCGCTAGAATCACAACTCTAACGGGCTGGGGGGCTAACTGTTGGGGTCAAAAACGGTTACGACGAATTTAACATTCAAAACGTCCGAGGAGGAAAATAAGAATCTCTCCGAAGAGTATTTTTCAAAATACTCTCTTTCTTACGAAAAAGCTCTACGGAAGAAAGAATCGAGATGTCCGACGAAAAGCTCGAAACAAGTCGCTACGTAGCGACCGAGCTCAGCCAAGCTCGGTCGCTACGTAGCGACCGAGCGATCGTCCCGCTCGGTTGCTATGTAGCGACCGAGCTCAGCCAAGCTCGGTCGCTACGTAGCGACCGGGCGATCGTCCCGCTCGGTCGCTACATAGCGACCGAGCTTAGCCAAGCTCGGTCGCTACGTAGCGACCGAGCGCTCGTCCCGCTCGGTCGCTACGTAGCGACCGGGCGATCGTCCCGCTCGGTCGCTACGTAGCGACCGAGCTTAGCCAAGCTCGGTCGCTACGTAGCGACCGAGCGCTCGTCCCGCTCGGTCGCTACGTAGCGACCGAGCTCAGCCAAGCTCGGTCGCTACGTAGCGAACGGGCGATCGTCCCGCTCGGTCGCTACGTAGCGACCGAGCTCAGCCAAGCTCGGTCGCTACGTAGCGACCGAGCGATCATCCCGCTCGGTCGCTACGTAGCGACCGAGCTCAGCCAAGCTCGGTCGCTACGTAGCGACCGAGCGATCGTCCCGCTCGGTCGCTACGTAGCGACCAAGCTCAAGCCAAAGCTCGGTCGCTACGTAGCGACCGAGCTCAAGCCAAAGCTCGGTCGCTACGTAGCGACCGAGCGCTCGTCTCACTCGGTCGCTACGTAGCGACCGGGCTCAAAGTTCGGTCGCTGTGTAGCGATTGAACCTTTCCGAACATCGACACGACACCGGTCCATGCATTCTCGTCAAACCTTCGAATGCTATCTCCCGAAGACCGTAGCAAGCTCAGTCCATGTTTCCCGCTATTCTAATTCATCGATCAAACTTCGCGGATTAGAAACCGCGGAAAACTCGTAGTAAACATTTCGAGTCGGAAGACGGCCCAAAAGGACCTAAAACATGATTCGAAGCCCATCCTACGATTTTCCTACCCAAAAGCCCGTAAACCACAGCATGGTTTACGCTTGGCCCACGAGGAAGGATAAATGTCAAGTTTCTGCGGATAAATACGGAAGTTTTGAAGATAATTATGAAGATCGGGAAAAATGGAAAATCTCCATTTTATGCTATGACGGCTTAAGGGCAGAAGAGTAAAAGCGTAAACCGACCTTGGAGCTAGTATATAAGGAGTCCTAGGCGAGGAGCAGAGGGGAGAACTTTTCAGAGCAAACTTAGCACTTAGAGAAATTTAGGCAATTTTTCGTTTTTGTTATTTCGAGCTGCGACTCAATTTGGTTTAGCCGTCTTAGGGTTACTAGAACTAGGAATCTCGCCGACAGCTCTCGAGCCCAGGCTTATACCTTGTTGTAATCGCTCATACGCAAATTCGGAATAAGATCTTCTTTGCTCTCTTTCTCGATTTATTATACTTTGTCGTTGTTATTCTCGTGTTCTGATTGCTTGACATGTGGTAATTAGCAGATATCCGAGTCCTCTGGGAAATTAGGGTTTTCCTAGTTTCCTTATTTAAACGGAAATTGACAGTGCGAATTTCGGTTCCCACACCAGTTTGGGAATAGAACAGCTTCTTCGTCGTTCCAATCAAACCAGGTTGAATCAATTTGTAAGAAGCTTGATTTGGATACATAAAGTGGTGGAGAATCACCAGGAAGTTGAATAAATCTCATAGGAGTTGGGATTAAGAAGTTATCCCACTTTCAAATCAGGTGATACCAGTTTCCCAGTTTGGGAATAGGACAGCTTATGTGTCGTTCCAATCAAACCAGGATGAATCACTTTGTAAGAAGCTTGATTTGGATACATAAAGTGGTGGAGAATCACCAGGAAGTTAAATAAAACTCATAGGAGTTGGGATGAAGAAGGTATCCCACTTTCAAATCAGGTGATTCTAGTTTCGTAGTTTGGCAATAGGAAAGCTTTTGTGTCGTTCCAATGAAACCAGGATGAATCACTTTGTAATAAGCCTGATTTGGATACATAAAGTGGTGGGGAATCACCAGGAACTTGAATAAATCTCATAGGAGCTGGGATGAAGAAGTTATCCCACTTTCAAATCAGGTGATTCTAGTTTTCCAGTTTGGGAATAGGACAACTTCTTCATCGTTCCAATCAAACCAGGTTGAATCACTTTGTAAGAAGCTTGATTTGGATACATAAAGTGGTGGAGAATCACCAGGAAGTTGAATAAATCTCATAGGAGTTGGGATGAAGAAGTTATCCCACTTTCAACTCAGGTTATTCAAGTTTCGCAGTTTGGGAATAGGACAGCTTCTGTGTCGTTCCAATCAAACCAGGATGAATCACTTTGTAAGAAGCTTGATTTGGGTACATAAAGTGGTGGAGAATCACCAGGAAGTTGAATAAATCTCATAAGAGCTGGGATGAAGAAGTTATCCCACTTTCAAATTAGGTGATTCCAGTTTCGCCGTTTGGAAATAGGACAGCTTATGTGTCGTTCCAATCAAACCAGGATGAATCACATTGTAAGAAACTTGATTTGGATACATAAAGTGGTGGAGAATCACCATGAAGTTGAATAAATCTCATTGAAGTTGGGATGAAGAAGTTATCCCACTTTCAAATTAGGTGATTCCAGTTTCGCAGTTTGGGAATAGGACAGCTTATTTGTCGTTTCAATCAAACCAGGATGAATCACTTTGTATGAATCTTGATTTAGATATATAAAGTGGTGGAGAATCACCAGGAAGTTGAATAAATCACATAGGAGTTGGGATGAAGAAGTTATCCCACTTTCAAATTAGGTGATTCCGGTTTCGCAGTTTGGGAATAGGACAGCTTCTTCGTTGTTCCAATCAAACCAGGATGAATCACTTTGTAAAAAGCTTGATTTGGATACATAAAGTGGTGGAGAGTCACCAGGAAGTTGAATAAGTCTCATTGGAGTTGGGATGAAGAAGTTACCCACTTTCAAATCACGTGATTCCAGTTTCACAGTTTGGGAATAGGGTAGCTTTTGTATCTTTCCAATCAAACCAGGATGAATCACATTGTAAGAAGCTTGATTTGGATACATAAAGTGGTGGAGAATCACCAGGAAGTTGAATAAATCTCATTGAAGTTGGGATGAAGAAGTTATCCCACTTTCAAATTAGGTGATTCCAGTTTCGCAGTTTGGAAATAGGACAGCTTATGTGTCGTTTCAATCAAACCAGGATGAATCACTTTCTAAGAAGCTTGGTTTGGATAATAAAGTGGTGGAGAATTACCAGAAAGTTGAATAAATCACATTGGAGTTGGGATGAAGAAGTTATCCCACTTTCAAATTAGGTGATTCCAGTTTCACAGTTTGGGAATAGGACAGCTTCTTCGTCGTTTCAATCGAACCAGGATGAATCACTTTGTAAGAAGCTTTACTTGGATACATAACGTGGTGGAGAATAACCAGGAAGTTTAATAAATCTCATAGGAGCTGGGATAAAGAAGTTATCCCACTTTCAAATCAGGTGATTCTAGTTTTGCAGTTTGGGAATATGACAGCTTCTTCGTCGTTCCAATCAGGCCAGGATGAATCACTTTGTAAGAAGCTTGATTTGGATACATAAAGTGGTGGAGAATCACCAGGAAATTTAATAAATCTCATAGGAGCTGGGATTAAGAAGTTATCCAACTTTCAAATCAGGTGATTCTAGTTTTCCAGTTTGGGAATAGGAGAGCTTCTTCGTCGTTCCAATTAAGCCAGGATGAATCACTTTGTAAGAAGCTTGATTTGGATACATAAAGTGGTGGAGAATAACCAGGAAGTTGAATAAATCTCATAGGAGTTTGGATGAAGAAGTTATCCCACTTTCAAATCACGTGATTCCAGTTTCGCAGTTTGGGAAGAGGACAGCTTCTGTGTCGTTTCAATCAAACCAGGATGAATCACTTTGTAAGAAGCTTGATTTGGATACATAAAGTGGTGGAGAATCACCAGGAAGTTGAATAAATCTCATAGGAGCTGGGAGGAAGAAGTTATCCCACTTTCAAATCAGGTGATTCCAGTTTCGCAGTTTGGGAATAGGGCAGCTTTTGTGTCGTTTCAATCAAACCAGGATGAATCACATTGCAAGAAGCTTGATTTGGATACATAAAGTGGTGGAGAATCCCCAGGAAGTTGAATAAATCTCATTGAAGTTGGGATGAAGAAGTTATCCCACTTTCAAATTAGGTGATTCTAGTTTTCCAGTTTGGGAATAGAACAGCTTCTTCGTCGTTCCAATCAAACCAGGTTGAATCACTTTGTAAGAAGCTTGATTTGGATACATAAAGTGGTGGAGAATCACCAGGAAGTTGAATAAATCTCATAGGAGTTGGGATTAAGAAGTTATCCCACTTTCAAATCAGGTGATACCAGTTTCCCAGTTTGGGAATAGGACAGCTTATGTGTCGTTCCAATCAAACCAGGATGAATCACTTTGTAAGAAGCTTGATTTGGATGCATAAAGTGGTGGAGAATCACCAGGAAGTTAAATAAAACTCATAGGAGTTGGGATGAAGAAGGTATCCCATTTTCAAATCAGGTGATTCTAGTTTCGTAGTTTGGCAATAGGACAGCTTTTGTGTCGTTCCAATGAAACCAGGATGAATCACTTTGTAATAAGCCTGATTTGGATACATAAAGTGGTGGGGAATCACCAGGAACTTGAATAAATCTCATAGGAGCTGGGATGAAGAAGTTATCCCACTTTCAAATCAGGTGATTCTAGTTTTCCAGTTTGGGAATAGGACAACTTCTTCATCGTTCCAATCAAACCAGGTTGAATCACTTTGTAAGAAGCTTGATTTGGATACATAAAGTGGTGGAGAATCACCAGGAAGTTGAATAAATCTCATAGGAGCTGGGATGAAGAAGTTATCCCACTTTCAAATCAGGTGATTCCAGTTTTGCAGTTTGGGAATAGGAACACTTCTTCGTCGTTTCAATCAAACCAGGGTGAATCACTTTGTAAGAAGCTTGATTTGGATACATAAAGTGGTGGAGAATCACCAGGAAGTTGAATAAATCTCATTGAAGTTGGGATGAAGAAGTTATCCCACTTTCAAATTAGGTGATTCTAGTTTTCCAGTTTGAGAATAGAACAGCTTCTTCGTCGTTCCAATCAAACCAGGTTGAATCACTTTGTAAGAAGCTTGATTTGGATACATAAAGTGGTGGAGAATCACCAGGAAGTTGAATAAATCACATAGGAGTTGGGATGAAGAAGTTATCCCACTTTCAAATTAGGTAATTCCAGTTTCGCAGTTTGGGAATAGGACAGCTTCTTCGTCGTTCCAATCAAACCAGGATGAATCACTTTGTAAGAAGCTTGATTTGGATACATAAAGTGGTGGAGAATCACCAGGAAGTTGAATAAATCTCATAGGAGCTGGGATGAAGAAGTTATACCACTTTCATATCAGGTGATTCTAGTTTTCTAGTTTGGGAATAGGACAGCTTCTTCGTCGTTCGAATCAAACCAGGATGAATCACTTTGTAAGAAGCTTGATTTGGATACATAAAGTGGTGGAGAATAACCAGGAAGTTGAATAAATCTCATAAGAGCTGGGATGAAGAAGTTATCCCACTTTCAAATCAGGTGATTCTAGTTTTCCAGTTTGGGAATAGGATAACTTCTTCGTCGTTCATTTCAAACCAGGATGAATCACTTAGTAAGAAGCTTGGTTTGGATACATAAAGTGGTGGAGAATCACCAGGAAGTTGAATAAATCTCATAGTAGTTGGGATGAAGAAGTTATCCCACTTTCAAAAAATGTGATTCAAATTTCGCAGTTTGGGAATAGGACATCTTATGTGTCGTTTCAATCAAACCAGGATGAATCACTTTGTAAGAAGCTTGATTTAGATATATAAAGTGGTGGAGAATCACCAGGAAGTTGAATAAATCTCATAGGAGTTGGGATGAAGAAGTTATCCGACTTTCAAATAAGGTGATTCCAGTTTCGCAGTTTGGGACAGCTTCTGTGTCGTTCCAATCAAACCAGGATGAATCACTTTGTAAAAAGCTTGATTTGGATACATAAAGTGGTGTAGAATCACCAGGAAGTTGAATAAATCTCATTGGAGTTGGGATGGAGAAGTTATCCCACTTTCAAATCCGGTGATTCCAGTTTCACAGTTTGGGAATAGGGCAGCTTCTGTGTCGTTCCAATCAAACCAGGATGAATCACATTGTAAGAAGCTTGATTTGGATACATAAAGTGGTGGAGAATCACCAGGAAGTTGAATAAATCTCATTGAAGTTGGGATGAAGAAGTTATCCCACTTTCAAATCAGGTGATACCAGTTTCCCAGTTTGGGAATAGGACAGCTTATGTGTCGTTTCAATCAAACCAGGATGAATCACTTTGTAAGAAGCTTGATTTGGATACATAAAGTGGTGGAGAATCACCAGGAAGTTGAATAAAACTCATAGGAGTTGGGATGAAGAAGGTATCCCAACTTTCAAATCAGGTGCTTCTAGTTTCGCAGTTTGGCAATAGGACAGCTTTGTGTCGTTCCAATGAAACCAGGATGAATCACTTTGTAATAAGCCTGATTTGGATACATAAAGTGGTGGGGAATCACCAAGAACTTGAATAAATCTCATAGGAGCTGGGATGAAGAAGTTATCCCACTTTCAAATCAGGTGATTCTAGTTTTCCAGTTTGGGAGTAGGACAGCTTCTTCGTCGTTCCAATCAAACCAGGTTGAATCACTTTGTAAGAAGCTTGAGTTGGATACATAAAGTGGTGGAGAATCACCAGGAAGTTGAATAAATCTCATAGGAGCTGGGATGAAGAAGTTATTCCACTTTCAAATCAGATGATTCCAGTTTCGCAGTTTGGGAATATGACAACTTCTTCGTCGTTCCAATCAAACCAGGTTGAATCACTTTGTAAAAAGCTTGATTTGGATACATAAAGTGGTGGAGAATCACCAGGAAGTTGAATAAATCTCATAGGAGCTGCGATGAAGAAGTTATCCCACTTTCAAATCAGGTGATTCCAGTTTCGCAGTTTGGGAATAGGACAGCTTATGTGTCGTTCCAATAAAACCAGGATGAATCACATTGTAAGAAACTTGATTTGGATACATACAGTGGTGGAGAATCACCATGAAGTTGAATAAATCTCATCGAAGTTGGGATGAAGAAGTTATCCCACTTTCAAATTAGGTGATTCCAGTTTCGCAGTTTGGGAATAGGACAACTTATGTGTCGTGTCAATCAAAACAGGATGAATCACTTTGTAAGAAGCTTGATATAGATATATAAAGTGGTAGAGAATCACCAGGAAGTTGAATAAATCACATAGGAGTTGGGATGACGAAGTTATCCCACTTTCAAATTTGGTGATTCTAGTTTCGCAGTTTGGCAATAGGACAGCTTCAACGTCGTTCCAATCAAACCAGGATGAATCACTTTGTAAAAAGCTTGATTTGGATACATAAACTGGTGGAGAATCACTAGGATGTTGAATAAATCTCATAGGAGTTGGAATGAAGAAGTTATCCCACTTTCAAATGAGGTGATTCCAGTTTCGCAGTTTGGGAATAGGACAGCTTTTGTGTCGTTCCAATCAAACCAGGATGAATCAAATTGTAAGAAGCTTGATTTGGATACATAAAGTGGTGTAGAATCACCATGAAGTTGAATAAATCTCATTGGATTTGGGATGAAGAAGTTATCCCACTTTCAAATCACGTGATTCCAGTTTCAATATTTGGGAATAGGGTAGCTTTTGTATCGTTCCAATCAAACCAGGATGAATCACATTGTAAGAAGCTTGATTTGGATACATAAAGTGGTGGAGAATCAACAGGAAGTTGAATAAATCTCATTGAAGTTGGGATGAAGAAGTTATCCCACTTTCAAACTAGGTGATTCCAGTTTCACAGTTTGGGAATAGGACAGCTTCTTCGTCGTTTCAATCAAACCAGGATGAATCACTTTGTAAGAAGCTTTATTTGGATACATAAAGTGGTGGAGAATAACCAGGAAGTTTAATAAATCTCATAGGAGCTGGGATAAAGAAGTTATCCCACTTTCAAATCAGGTGATTCTAGTTTCGCAGTTTGGGAATAGGTCAGCTTCGGAGTCGTTCCAATCAAGCCAGGATGAATCACTTTGTAAGAAGCTTGATTTGGATACATAAAGTGGTGGATAATCACCCGGAAGTTGAATAAATCTCATAGGAGCTGGGATGAAGAAGTTATCCCACTTTCAAATTTGGTGATTCCAGTTTCGCAGTTTGGGAATAGGACAGCTTCTTCGTCGTTCCAATCAGGCCAGGATGAATCACTTTGTAAAAAGCTTGATTTGGATACATAAAGTGGTGGAGAATCACCAGGAAGTTGAATAAATCTCATAGGAGCTGGGATGAAGAAGTTATCCCACTTTCAAATCAGGTGATTCCAGTTTCGCAGTTTGGGAATAGGACAGCTTATGTGTCGTTCCAATAAAACCAGGATGAATCACATTGTAAGAAACTTGATTTGGATACATACAGTGGTGGAGAATCACCATGAAGTTGAATAAATCTCATTGGATTTGGGATGAAGAAGTTATCCCACTTTCAAATCACGTGATTCCAGTTTCAATATTTGGGAATAGGGTAGCTTTTGTATCGTTCCAATCAAACCAGGATGAATCACATTGTAAGAAGCTTGATTTGGATACATAAAGTGGTAGAGAATCAACAGGAAGTTGAATAAATCTCATTGAAGTTGGGATGAAGAAGTTATCCCACTTTCAAATTAGGTGATTCCAGTTTCGCAGTTTGGGAATAGGACAGCTTATGTGTCGTTTCAGTCAAACCAGGATGAATCACTTTCTAAGAAGCTTGATTCGGATAATAAAGTGGTGGAGAATTACCAGAAAGTTGAATAAATCACATAGGAGTTGGGATGAAGAAGTTATCCCACTTTCAAACTAGGTGATTCCAGTTTCACAGTTTGGGAATAGGACAGCTTCTTCGTCGTTTCAATCAAACCAGGATGAATCACTTTGTAAGAAGCTTTATTTGGATACATAAAGTGGTGGAGAATAACCAGGAAGTTTAATAAATCTCATAGGAGCTGGGATAAAGAAGTTATCCCACTTTCAAATCAGGTGATTCTAGTTTCGCAGTTTGGGAATAGGTCAGCTTCGGTGTCGTTCCAATCAAGCCAGGATGAATCACTTTGTAAGAAGCTTGATTTGGATACATAAAGTGGTGGATAATCACCCGGAAGTTGAATAAATCTCATAGGAGCTGGGATGAAGAAGTTATCCCACTTTCAAATCAGGTGATTCCAGTTTCGCAGTTTGGGAATAGGACAGCTTCTTCGTCGTTCCAATCAGGCCAGGATGAATCACTTTGTAAGAAGATTGATTTGGATACATAAAGTGGTGGAGAATCACCAGGAAGTTGAATAAATCTCATAGGAGTTGGGATGAAGAAGTTATCCCACTTTCAAATCAGGTGATTCCAGTTTCGCAGTTTGGGAATAGGTCAGCTTCTATGTCGTTCCAATCAAACCAGGATGAATAACTTTGTAAGAAGCTTTATTTGGATACATAAAGTGGTGGAGAATAACCAGGAAGTTGAATTAATCTCATAGGAGTTTGGATGAAGAAGTTATCCCACTTTCAAATCACGTGATTCCAGTTTCGCAGTTTGGGAATAGGACAGCTTCTGTGTCGTTTCAATCAAACCAGGATGAATCACTTTGTAAGAAGCTTGATTTGGATACATAAAGTGGTGGAGAATCACCAGGAAGTTGAATAAATCTCATAGGAGCTGGGAGGACGAAGTTATCCCACTTTCAAATCAGGTGATTCCAGTTTCGCAGTTTGGGAATAGGGCAGCTTCTGTGTCGTTCCAATCAAACCAGGATGAATGACATTGCAAGAAGCTTGATTTGGATACATAAAGTGGTGGAGAATCACCAGGAAGTTGAATAAATCTCATTGAAGTTGGGATGAAGAAGTTATCCCACTTTCAAATTAGGTGATTCCAGTTTCGCAGTTTGGGAATAGGACAACTTATGTGTCGTTTCAATCAAACCAGGATGAATCACTTTGTAAGAAGCTTGATATAGATATATAAAGTGGTGGAGAATCACCAGGAAGTTGAATAAATCACATAGGAGTTGGGATGAAGAAGTTATCCCACTTTCAAATTTGGTGATTCCAGTTTCGCAGTTTGGCAATAGGACAGCTTCTTCGTCGTTCCAATCAAACCAGGATGAATCACTTTGTAAAAAGCTTGATTTGGATACATAAACTGGTGGAGAATCACCAGGAAGTTGAATAAATCTCATAGGAATTGGGATGAAGAAGTTATCCCATTTTCAAATGAGGTGATTCCAGTTTCGCAGTTTGGGAATAGGACAGCTTTTGTGTCGTTCCAATCAAACCAGGATGAGTCACATTGTAAGAAGCTTGATTTGGATACATAAAGTGGTGTAGAATCACCATGAAGTTGAATAAATCTCATTGGAGTTGGGATGAAGAAATTATCCCACTTTCAAATCACGTGATTCCAGTTTCATAGTTTGGGAATAGGGTAGCTTTTGTATCGTTCCAATCAAACCAGGATGAATCACATTGTAAGAAGCTTGATTTGGATACAAAATATGGTGGAGAATCACCAGGAAGTTGAATAAATCTCATTGAAGTTGGGATGAAGAAGTTATCCCACTTTCAAATTAGGTGATTCCAGTTTCGCAGTTTGGGAATAGGACAGCTTATGTGTCGTTTCAATCAAACCAGGATGAATCACTTTCTAAGAAGCTTGATTTGGATAATAAAGTGGTGGAGAATTACCAGAAAGTTGAATAAATCACATAGGAGTTGGGATCAAGAAGTTATCCCACTTTCAAATTAGGTGATTCCAGTTTCACAGTTTGGGAATAGGACAGCTTCTTCGTCGTTTCAATCAAACCAGGATGAATCACTTTGTAAGAAGCTTTATTTGGATACATAAAGTGGTGGAGAATAACCAGGAAGTTTAATAAATCTCATAGGAGCTGGGATAAAGAAGTTATCCCACTTTCAAATCAGGTGATTCTAGTTTCGCAGTTTGGGAATAGGTCAGCTTCGGTGTCGTTCCAATCAAGCCAGGATGAATCACTTTGTAAGAAGCTTGATTTGGATACATAAAGTGGTGGAGAATCACCCGGAAGTTGAATAAATCTCATAGGAGCTGGGATGAAGAAGTTATTCCACTTTCAAATCAGATGATTCCAGTTTCGCAGTTTGGGAATATGACAACTTCTTCGTCGTTCCAATCAAACCAGGTTGAATCACTTTGTAAAAAGCTTGATTTGGATACATAAAGTGGTGGAGAATCACCAGGAAGTTGAATAAATCTCATAGGAGCTGGGATGAAGAAGTTATCCCACTTTCAAATCAGGTGATTCCAGTTTCGCATTTTGGGAATAGGACAGCTTATGTGTCGTTCCAATAAAACCAGGATGAATCACATTGTAAGAAACTTGATTTGGATACATACAGTGGTGGAGAATCACCATGAAGTTGAATAAATCTCATCGAAGTTGGGATGAAGAAGTTATCCCACTTTCAAATTAGGTGATTCCAGTTTCGCAGTTTGGGAATAGGACAACTTATGTGTCGTGTCAATCAAACCAGGATGAATCACTTTGTAAGAAGCTTGATTTGGATACATAATATGGTGGAGAATCACCAGGAAGTTGAATAAATCTCATAGGAGTTTGGATGAAGAAGTTATCCCACTTTCAAATCACGTGATTCCAGTTTCGCAGTTTGGGAATAGGACAACTTCAGTGTCGTTCCAATCAAACCAGGATGAATCACTTTGTAAGAAGCTTTATTTGGATACATAAAATGGTGGAGAATCACCAGGAAGTTGAATAAATCTAATAGGAGTTGGGATGAAGAAGTTATCCCACTTTCAAATGAGGTGATTCCAGTTTCGCAGTTTGGGAATAGGACAGCTTATGTGTCGTTTCAATCAAACCAGGATGAATCACTTTCTAAGAAGCTTGATTTGGATAATAAAGTGGTGG
>JAATWR010000675.1:0-52540 GCA_018703725.1 Brassica juncea
TCTCAAGGGCCAGCCGAGCACTCCCGGCCGCGTCCCGGGCGCCGGCGCGAGCACGCCTGCCGCGTCCTGGGCGCCGGCGCGAGCACACCCGGCCCCGTCCCGAGCGCCGGCGCGAGCATGCCCGTCCTCGTCCAACTTAGATCAACTCCGGTGACTTCCGTATGGTCGTGTCATCTCGGTTACGGACCTAATATCTCTCGATCCGTCTCGATTGGAGTTATCCTCGAAGTTTTACGATGAAAACTGAAAACGATGGTTTTCTCGTAAGGTGTATCGAACAAAACAAGAACGATCAACTTGAACATTGATTCTTTAGGCTGTACGATTTATTTTACGAGAAAGACAATCTTTCCAATAAGTCGTATAAACGTTCAAGGGATTGGAACATGTCTACGGGCTCACTTACGATTTTTAGGATTCAGGCACAACAAAGCTTTGACGGTTTAACTTATTTCCCGAAAATAAGATAAATGTCATGTTTTTGAAGATAAACGTCAAGACTCGAGGATAATTATGAAGATCGACGAAAAATGGAATATTCCCAAAAGAGATAAACTTGGGACCAAAGGCGAAAAGGGTAAACGGGCCGCCGACCTAAAACGACTATATAAGGAAAGCTGGAGTAGAAGAAAAAGGGATCCGAGATTTTAGACTTAGAGAACTCCTGCTAGCTTAGAGAACATAGGAATTAGGTGGTTAGACTAGCACGGCAAGGCTTAGGACGTCTTGGCCGCTTCTTGTTCCGTTGTTCCGATAGTTAGCATATCTCTACTCCTCTAGGAGAAACTTTGTACTCATACTTTTCGACTAATAAAACGCCTCTGAGCGATCATTTATTTTTTATCTTGTTGCGTATCTTTTGTCCTCTAGAGTGATTACGCAGAGAATTCGGACCTTCAAGGAAGATCGGGTTAACTCGGTTTTCCTCCATTTTTACTCATTAAAATCGACGGTGTGAATTTCGGTTCCCACAGTTTGGCGCTAGAAGTAGGGGGAGATGAGTTCTCTAACTCAAAAGTCACTAAGCGATAAAAGATAACAGAATGTCCACTCGAGTAGCCAACGATGTTGTTTCCTTCAAGTATCGGGCAACGGCCGACCAGGCCAAACCCCACAACGATCTCCTTGTAATCGAACTAACAATCCAGGACATCGACATAGCAAGAGTGTTAGTCGACACCGGATGCTCGACCAACATTATCTACAAGAGTACCCTCGATAGAATGTGAGTCGACCTCTGCGCCGTCATGGAAGAACCCAGCCCGATATTCGGACTCTCGGGAGATGCTACTATGACTCTCGGTTCGATCAACCTCCTGGTTAAGGCCGGGAGCGTAAAAAAAGTCACGGAATTCTTAGTCGTCGACCGTCCAACGTCGTATAACGCGATCGTCAGTACGCCATGGATGAATTCCATGCGGGCGATTCCCTCGACTTCCACCTGTGCCTAAAGTTTCCAACCCCTCAGGGAGTCGTAACTGTACAAGGAAATCGCAGGATGGCGCAAGTATGCCTCACTGCCGAGTTGAAACGAAAAAACTCAGCAGTTGAAGCTTCCCAAAGCAAAAATCAAAGCCGACTCCCGACAAGAACGCCCTGGAACAAGACTCGGACGTCTTCTGGCAATCTTAGAGGATCGAAGCTCTAGACGGGAAGCGTGAACCGACTTGCGAACCAGTGATCTCTGTCTGCCTAGACAAATCGTTCATCGGAGCCAACCTCCGCGAACCTTTGAGAACGAAACTCATAGCCTGTCTCAAAAAGAACCTAAGCATGTTCGCTTGGGGCGCGGAGGATATGCCAGGGATCGACATCGACATAACTTGCCATGAGCTCAACACCGACCCGACCTACAAACCCGTCAAGCAAAAAAAGGCGGAAGCTAGGGCCAGAGCGTGCCACCGCGGTAAATGAGGAAGTTGAAAAACTCCTTAAAGTAGGGTCAATAACGGAGGTCAGGTACCCGGACTGGCTCGCTAACCCCTTCGTGGTCAAAAGAAATACGGCAAATGGCGAGTCTGCGTCGACTTCACCGATCTCAACAAGGCTTGTCCAAAGGATTGCTTTCCGCTTCCGCATATCGACCGATTCGTCGAAGCGACAGCAGGAAACAAACTTTTATCATTTATGGATGCTTTCTCCGGATACAATCAAATCATGATGAACCCGGACGATCGCGAGAAGACCGCATTCATCACCAACCGCGGAACGTATTGCTACAAAGTAATGCCGTTCGGCCTCAAAAATGCAGGCGCTACTTATCAGAGACTCGTCAACCGAATTTTCTCTGAGCAGCTCGGAAAAACTATGGAGGTATACATCAATGACATGCTCGTAAAATTCCTTGACGAAGACGACCACGTTTCCCATTTGGAAGAGTGTTTCGCAAGGTTGAATTTGCACAACATGAAATTGAACCCGGCTAAATGTAGGTTCGCCGTGGCATCGGGAGAATTTGTCGGTTACCTAGTCACGTGTCGTGGAATCGAAGCTAACCCCAAACAGATAAACACATTGATAGAAATGGCCTCGCCCAAGACAAAAAAGGGAAGTCCAAAGGCTAACCGGTAGAGTCGCGGCCTTAAATAGTTTTATCTCGCGCTCAACAGACAAATGCCTTCCTTTCTACGACACGTTGAAGGGCAACAAGAAATTCGAATGGACAGAGCAATGCGAAAAAGCTTTCCAACAGCTAAAGCATTACCTGGCTACTCCTCCCGTCCTCGCGAAACCAGTGGAGGGAGAACCCTTGTTTCTGTACATCGCGGTATCCGCGACAGCAATAAGCGGCGTTTTGATCAGAGAAGAACGCGGTGAACAAAAACCAATCTTCTACGTAAGCAAAATGTTACTAGACGCTGAGACCTGATATCCCCTGATGGAGAAACTAGCATTCACGGTTGTGACATTGGCAAGAAAACTCCGGCCATATTTTCAGTCGTATACCATTGTAATCCTCACCACCTTCCCCTTACGAACGATTTTGCACAGTCCGAGTCAGTCTGGACGACTCGCAAAATGGGCAATCGAGCTAAGTGAGTACAACGTAGAGTACCGCCCAAGAACCTGCGCAAAATCTCAAGTATTGGCGGATTTCTTGGTGGAATTACCCACGGGAGACATAACGAACATAGAGCCAAATTCGACTTGGATCCTTCACGTCGACGGATCATCGTCCAAACAAGGATCCGGGATCGGAATCCGGTTCACGTCTCCGACTGGAAAAATCCTGGAACAGTCGTTCCGTTTGGAGTTCCATGCGTCTAACAACGAGGCCGAATACGAGGCACTCGTCGCGGGATTACGACTTGCCCAAGGGCTAAAGATCCGCAACATTCACGCTTATTGTGACTCTCAGTTAGTCGCAAATCAATACCGCGGAGAATACAAAGCAAGGGATGAAAGAATGGACGCATATCTTAAACTCATCCAAGATCTCTCCCGAAACTTCAACCACTTCGCCCTCACTAGGATTCCTCGCTCGGAAAACACGCAGGCAGATGCCCTGGCCGTGCTCGCGTCAAGTTCAGATCCCGGACTAATTCGGGTAATCCCCGTCGAGTTTATCGAACACCCAAGCATCGGACCACCAGTGATCGCCAATCTTATTCGAGCAGAAATCGAAAACGCGGAGGAAGTGGATGATCCGTCGGAGGAAAACGTGGATCAGTCGGAGTACGGTTGCGACAGCCCTTGGCTGGAACCGATCGAGCATACATAATCAACGGAACACTTCCCACCGAAAAATGGGCGGCACGCAAAATCAAGACCCAGGCAGCGCGATACGTAACGGTAGAAGGAGAAATCTACAAATGGAGATTCTCCGGCCCACTCATGACCTGCGCTGAAGGCGAAAAAGCGAGAAGAGTAATAGAGGAGGTCCATTCCGGGTCGTGCGGAAATCATTCTGGCGGAAGATCTCTCGCGGTCAAAATAAAACGCCATGGTTATTACTGGCCAACTATGGTCAGACTGCAAGAAATTCGCTCGAAACTGCGAAAAATGCCAAAGGCACGCACCGACGATCCATCAGCCCGCGGAAGTCCTCTCGTCTATCTCATCTCCGTATCCCTTCATGCGATAGTCCATGGATATCGTCGGGCCGTTGTATAACTCAAAGCAAAAATGCTTTCTCTTGGTCCTCACGAATTTCTTCTCGAAATGGGTAGAGGCAGATTCCTACGCAAGTATCAAAGACGTACAAGTCGAGAACTTCGTATGGAAGAACATAATCACCAGACACGGGGTCCCCTACGAAATCGTGACGGACAACGGGTCTCAGTTCATCTCGACCCAATTCGAGGCGTTCTGCGAGAAATGGAAGATACGACTGACGAAGTCGACTCCCAGGTATCCGCAATGCAACGGCCAGGCAGAGACCATCAACAAGACCGTCCTTGACGGATTGAAAAAGCGCCTAGACGCTAAAAAGGGGCGATGGGCAGAGGAGCTCGAAGGAGTCCTTTGGTCACATCGTACAACCCCGAGACGGGCTACGGGTGAAACCCCATTCACCCTCGTTTACGGAACGGAATGCATGATCCCCACGGAAGTAGAATTCCCCGGAGTACGGAGAAGGTTCCTCCCTGAACGAGAAGATATAAACGACGCTATGATGCTAGACAATCTCGATCTTATCAACGAACGCCGCGACCATGCGCTCATTCGAATCCAGAACTACAAGCATGCTACCACTAGGTACTACAACTAAAACGTACGCCATCGTAGGTTCAGAGAAGGCGATTTAGTCTTACGCAAAGTCTTCCAAAACATCGCCGAACGAAATGCAGGAAAACTGGGAACAAACTCGGAAGGACCATACAAAGTCATAAAAGTGGTCCGACTAGGTTCGTACCAAATCGCGAATATGCAAGACGTAAAAATCCCAAGAACCTTTAACGCGATGCACCTTAAAAAATACTATCACTAACAGCAACGTGGTACAGAGAACTACGAGATGGCTTGATCCCCGAAAGGGGTACGTAGGCAACTCGCTAACCGGCGGGTTCAGCTATCCCCCCGATTAAAAGGGGGGGGGAGTGGGGTACATATACTCGTATACTCCCACGAATTTCGAAAATTCTGAAACTCTCAAAGCTCTTTACAGACAACACAGTTCGCCACTAAAAGGCTACGATAACGGATCCAGTATCTATTAAAGCGATTATCACATCCGAAAACAATGAAAATTACCCAAAACAACTCTCGGTTTAAGTAAACATCTCTTCCGAAAGCCCATACCCCCCTTATGGCATAAGAAAAAAAATTTTGCAGCACCGCCAGACGTCGCTTCATACTCGAACAAATATTTTTCGACAAAATCTTACGCGCCTTCAAAACGGCATCATCTCGTTGTTGCGGATCACAACAAGCGAACTCTAGACAATAAGCCGCCCTCTAAAAGGTAGGCTCTCTTACATCCGACAAGGATAACATAGCGCGCTATACAAGAAGTCCAAAATTTTGGTTAGCTCTTCGTAACGGAGGTAGCTTGATTCGCACCCAAACAAATCATATAAGCCGATAACAATTCGCGGATTTTAAAACGGTACGAGTCAGGTTAAAATCGCAAACAATCAAAACGAGAGCCGACTTGTCATCGCAAAGCCTCAGTCCGAGAGTAAACCTAGGTCTTGCCCTAAACCCAGCCACGCTGGATCTTGACATCTCATAGACATAGTATCAGTACCCGATACGAGATCCCAAAACTTGTCTCTTCGCCTAACTCTATTCGTTTCGCGAACCCTCGCGTAAAATCAGAAAACCGCGAAAAGTCCTGCTTTGAACAAACAATAGATACAGCGATCAAAAGGAGGTTTAGGAACGAGACGACAACTCGTATCCTCTGCCTCTTAACTTCGAAAAATACAAGTTCATTTAAACCGCAATAATTTAGATTAAGCCGCGAGTTCAACAAACGCCCTAAAAAGGGCAGGGATTCAAAGCCACCAACAGCCAGTCCCGAAAAAATACATCATGGCCTCATAACGGCTGCAACACAAATCAAATAAAAATCCCCAAAGGGATTGATAGACCTACACGTTCCTCGGAACGTCACCTTCATCCTCAGATTCACCCGCCGTTGATCCCCTCGGTCGCATCTCCACTGCCTGCCTCGTCTGCATCGGCCTCACGGTCTTCTGCTGCCTGAGCCTGACCCTCCGAACCCTCCGAGTCCGGAACAAGGGTGCACTCGGCCTTCAGACCAGCGAGAATCGAGTCAAAGTCCCCTTCGGAAATCACCCACACTCCCTTGCAAGACAGCAGCCTGGCTTCCTCGGAATCCAGAGATAGGGCCTCGTCGCCCCTAAACAGCTGAAGCTCGCTCAGGCTCCCTTCGATTCCCGCCAAAGCCAAGTCCCTCTTACGGACAGCTATCAGGGACTCGAACATACTGGCCATCCTCGTCAAACGAGCGAAGAAGTCACCACGGGTGACGACAGTCTCCGTCGACTTGTGAGCACCCATCTCCTCGAGACTTTGGATCTTTTGTTGAAGGCGGCAGACTTCCGAGGATTTGTGTCTTTTCTCTTTCTTCACATTGAGCAGCAAACTCGCGGTCTTCCCGAGGTCGCGTTCAAGGTCGCTAACTCGAACTTCGAGCTGAGACGTCTGGGCAGCAGGGGCGTTTTCGATGGTCTGCAACTCGGCCTCGACACGCTTCAACGCCTCCTGCAACGACTCCAGCTCCTTCGACAGACGCGTAACCTCCGATCCGCAGTCACCAAGCATCCCATCGATCAGCGACACGAACTGTTCGCAAAAGAAAGGGTAAGGATCACCGCGAAAAAGAAGAAAAGAAGAATTACAGATAAATAAAAATCGAACCTTGGAACGATGTTGCAACAACAATCCCGAAGGGCTCGCCCTCTTCGCTCTTCGCGCTCCTCTTTCTCTTTGACGCCCCAGTTGAAGCGCCGGCCCTCAGACGCCCCTTAGACAACGGTGCAGCACTGGGTGCCAGAAGTCCCAAAACGATCTCCCTCTTTTTTGAAGGAAGAGGCGTAGACTCTACCGCGTCCTCCCGACTAGAGATTATGATCGGAGTGGTGGAGGGTCCCGTGGGATGAGCCTGGACATCGATGATCTGCTCAGAAACGACGACCCCTTCCGCAGGCAGGGGAGCATTGGATGGAACCTCAGAGCAAGGGGCCGGGGACGAAGGCACATGCGAAGAAGGAACGCTGGGTGCTTTGGTTCTTGCCCGACTCGAGCTCTTCGCAGCACTACGCCGCGACAGTTTGTCCTTGAAAGAATCAAAACCGGCGGGGCTTGACTGGCTTCACCCATCTCAACGTCGGAATCTTTCTTTGCAGCTTCAGAGGAAGACATCTTCTTTATGAGAGCAAAGGAGGAAGAAGATTGAGAAAAGAGAAGTGTGTGAAAAATGAGAAGTGATGAGCTACTACTTATAAAAATATAAGGATGACATGGATTTCCGCAATAGAATATTCTTAGCCAAAATTTCGAATTTCAAACTCAAGTCATTCGCCCGCAATATCGTCTCCGAGTCTTACGGGCTGGGGGGCTAACTGTTGGGGTCGAAAACAGCTATCTCGAAATCAACGGCTAAGATCATTCCTCGTCTACGGACTTTCCGCAAAAAACAATTAAAAGAACTGGCGCGACCAAGGCCCGGACACCGGCGCGTGCACGCCCGACCGCGTCCCGGGCACCGGCGCGAGCAAGCCCGGCTGCGTCCCGGGCGCCGGAGCGAGCACGCCCGCCCGCATCCAGGGCGCCGGCGCGAGCACGCCCGCCCGCGTCCCGGGCGCCGGCGCGAGCAAGCAGGCCATTTCTCGGACGCCGGCGCGAGCACTCCCGGCCGCGTCCCGGGCGCCGGCGGGAGCACGCCCGGCCGGGTCTCGGGCTCCGGCGCGGGCACGCCCGACCGCGTCCCAGGCACCGGCGCGAGCACGCCCGGCCGCGTCCCGGGCGCCGGTGCGAGCACGCCCGTCCTCGTCCAACTTAGATCAACTCCCGTGACTTCCGTATGGTCGTGTCATCTCGGTTACGGGATGGATTTATCCTCGAAGTTTTACGATGAATAAAAGGATGGTTTTCTCGTAAGGTGTATCGAACAAAACAAGAACGATCAACTTGAACATCGATTCTTTAGGCTGTACGATTTATTTTACAAGAAAGATAATCTTTCCGATAAGTCGTATAAACGTTCAAGGGCTTGGAACATGTTTACGGGCCCACTTACGATTTTTAGGATTCCGGCCGAGCAAAGCTTTGACGGTTTAACTTATTTCCCGAAAATAAGATAAATGTCAAGTTTTTGAAGAAAACGTCAAGGAACAAGTGTGGGAACCGAAATTCACACCGTCGATTTTAATGAATAATAATGGAGGAAAGCAACGAAAACCCTACTTTCCTTGAGGTCCGGATTCTCTGCGAGAGCCAACGACAAATGACCAAATAAAGGTGGAAAAGGTTTTGTTAAGTTTTGGGACTGGACCTGAAGAAAGGCTGCCTACGTACCCCTTTCGAGGATCAAGTCGGACGTAGTTCGATTAGAAAGAATTTTGAACAAGAGATCGAACCGTCTGGGCGGGTTCGTCTAGTATGAGCGTGGGTTATAGAAACAGGCATGTCGAGAATGATGCCTAGGGTTTTTAAGTGCCGAGCTCTAGAGTAAAAGAATTGTCCGATCCTTTCGAGAGGAACGGAGATTTGCGAACAGGAGGCGGCCAGACGTTCTAGAGTCTGCCTTGCTAGTCTAACCGCCTAAATTCTAAGTTCTAGAGCCTGCCTTGCTAGTCTAACCGCCTAAATTCTAAGTTCTATCAGATAACAGGAGCTCTCTAGGTCTCCAATCTCGGATCCCTTTCTCTTCTGCTCCAGCCCTCCTTATATAGTCGTTTTAGGTCGGTGGTCCGTTTACCCTTTCGCCTTTGGGCCCAAGTTTATCTCTTTTGGGAATATTCCATTTTCCGTCGATCTTCGTAGTTATCTTCGAGTATTGACATTTATCTTCGAAAACTTGACATTTATCCTATTTTTGGGAAATAGGATAAACCGTCATAGCTTTGTTGGGCCTGAATCCTTAAAATTGTAAGTGAGTCCGTGGACACGTTTCAAGCCCTTTAACATTTACACGATTTCTTGGAAAGATTGTCCTTCTCGTAAAATAAATCCTACAGCCTAAAGAATCAATATTCAAGTCGATCGTTCTTGTTTTACACGATACACTTTACGAGAAAGCAGCCTTCTCAGTTTTAGTCGTAAAAGTTCGAGGATAAATCCAATCGAGAGACACTAGGTCCGTAGCCGAGATGACACGACCATACGGAAGTCACGGGAGTTGATCTAAGTTGGACAGGCCGGGATTAGATTGGGCGCGCCGACGCCAGGACGTGCGTTCTCGCGCCGGCCCCCTGGGCCAGGGCATGCATGCTCAAGCCGGTGCCCGGGGCCAGGCTGTGCTGCTCGCACCGGTGCCCGGGGCCTGGCCGTGCGCGCTCGCGCCGGCGCCTGGGGCCAGGCCGTGCGCGCTCGCGCTGGCGCCCGAGGCCAGGGCGTGCGCACTCGCGCCGTCGCCCGGGGCCAGCCCTTGTGCGCTCGCGCAGGCGCCCGGGGCTAGACCGTGCCTGCTCGCGCCGGCGCCCGGGGCCATGTCGTGCGCGCTCGCGCCGGCGCCCGAGGTTGCTCCCACCAGCGCCCGGGGCCAAGTGATGGCCGTTCCCGTCGGCGCCTGGAGCCTTGGTCGCGCCCGTTCTGAAGATCTCGGCGAGGGCTTAGATTTGATATCTTGATCGTTTTCTGGTTCTTCACGGTTTGAGAGAATGACCTCTTCGAAGTTCTCTCGCCGTGCATGCTCGGCCCGCGCCCGAGGTTGCTCCCGCAGGCGCCCGGGGCCAAGTGATGGCCGCTCCCGCCGGCACTGGCAACCTTGGTCGCGCCCATCCTAAAGATCTCGGCGAGGACTTCGATTTGATATCTCTATCGTTTTCTGGTTCCTCACGGTTTGAGAGAACAACCTCTTCGAAGTTCTCCAGCCGTGCATGCTCGCGCCCGCGCCCGAGGTTGCTCCCGCCGGCGCCCAAGGCCAAGTGATGGCCGCTCCCGCCGGCGTCTGGAACCTTGGTCACGCCCGTCCGGAAGATCTCGGTGAGGGCTTCGATTTGATATCTTGATCGTTTTCTGGTTCCTCACGATTTGAGAGAACGACCTCTTTGAAGTTCTGAAGCAGATTCTTTTGTGTTTAGGGTTTTTGTGGTGATCGAATCTTGACGCCCTTGGGCGAGCGGACCTTGATCGGGTTCATCCGCCTTTTTTCGTACCGATCATCCCGGGGACTCTTGTACGCGCACGCCCGTCGTCTTCCGATCTTTCTTTCGTCAAATCTCAACGGAAACTCCGATTGAGACGAAACGAAGGCCATTTTGATCTAGACTCAAAGGGGGACAAAAGTGAGCTTGCCTTAGGGCGAGGTGGCCGTTACAGAGGGCGAGGTGACCGTTACAGAGGACTAGGTGACCTCTGTAAGGCGGTCCTCGCCCGTGGGTGAGGTGGCCGGGACAGTGACTTTGTTGTCTTCCTAAAATCTCAACGGAAACTCCGATTGAGACGAAACGAAAGTCATTTTGATCTAGACTCAAAGGAGAACAAAGTGAGCTTGTCCTTGGGCGACCTGTGAAGACCGAGCTCACCCCATGGCGAGTTGACCTGGTAAGACCAAGCTCCGACCTCTTTTCGTTTCGCCGTTTGTTTCCTGAGAGTTGTTGGTTGAAATAGATTGGATATTCTAATTTGAGGACGACGTCGTATGAACTTCTTTTCAAATTATACGAGACTTTTTATTCCGAGATACTTTCCGCGGATTTTCAGACGTTGATTTCGTCGTGACCGATTTTGACCCCAACAACAAGCAGGCACTACGGCTGGAGGAGAGCGACTTCCGCAGAAAAAGAGGACAGCTGGTCACTCCGGAAGGGGCGACTCCGACTGAGTCCGAAAGGACTATTTCTATCCCTTTGTTTTATCCATCTGAACTATTTATTTTCTGTATTTGCTGCTATTCGGTGTGTTTTAGCTTCCTCACATTTATTTTCACAACTAGGGATGGTGTGAAGTAAGTGTGGGGGAGCGATTGTACTATTCGCTTGTGTGTTTTTTAGTCAGTCCTTGTGTCATTTTCATGTTTTTATCGATTTAGTTATTAAGATCGAGTCAGTCAAAACTATTGTGGGAATCAGGACCTTATTTTGTGATGATCTCTTAACCACTTCGAGCTTTAACCTTCTTATTCAGTGACCTTAGCAGTGATGAAAGATCCACACACGGACCTGGAACACCTTGACATATCTCACTTGATTCTCCAGAAGTTCTCAGCCAATCAGGTTACACTGGGTAGACTCCACATAACTTGAACCTAATCTTGTCTGAAATTCTTCTTGTTATGGGCAGTAGATCAGGGAAACGAGAACTACACTCAGGACCTCTTATTCTTTCTATCCATCTTGCTTTTCCAGAGTGGCTAGCTCATATTTAGCTAGTTCCCACCCTGCACTTTAGCCTTTATCCACCTTCATGCATTTGTTTTTCACTGTTATATGTGCAGTTATGTGCAAAAAGGTCGGAGAGGAAAGGATCGACGCAGTTCTTACTCATTAATGCTCATACATTCAGAAGAGGTGAGAAAACAGTCGACAAGAGAACAGTCAGTAAGAGCCTGTTCCGCTATCAGAGAGAACAATGAAGAAAAGGCAATCGTTAGAACGAACCAGAAGAATTACCAGTGGCATTCTGAACATCACCTTTTGCATCCTTCCTCGTCACCCCATCATCTACGTAAAAAAAATAAAAAAATTGTTTGGTGATGAGAAGGGGAAGAATTTATGATACATGCCACTGAAGAAGTTGAGAAGAACGATGGTGATTTTAGTGAAGAGTTCTGAAGGGTTTGATACGCGCAGAACAGTCCTATGGTTGATCTAATCGGAGAACAGTCCGACAAGCAGAAATGAGTAAGGACTGTGGACATCAATGGAACCGTCCTCTCACGGCTATTTTGCGCGATATCCTGCATCCACTACGAAAAGTTGGTAGCCCCTAAACACTCTTTAACTCCACAATAAAATAAGCCCGTTCCACTCCTAGCCCGTCTACCCTGAGTGGTGCCTGTGATAAGAAGCTCACGATACTCTTAAATGAATGTGGGGAGTTCTGTCTCGATAGTGTTGCTTTTTCAGGTTTGAGATGTAGAGTATGGAGGCGTTTTTTGAACAACGGTCAGGGGGTTTCCAGTAAGGGTGTGCGGTCATAGTTTACAGCTTGTATGGTTCAGAGATTTATGGTAAGAGTATGGTTGCTGAGAATGAGTGAGTTCCCACACTTTCAAACCTTTCTCCCTGTTCTTGATACTTGCCTTGTTCGAGGACAAACAAGGATCTAAGTCTGGGGGAATTGATATATGGTGTTTTTACATCATTGTATATATGTTTTCATTTGGTTTAAGTCTCTAATCCGTGTCAATCTAGTCCTTTTTGATCCTTTACAGGTCTGGAGTTGGTAGAAGAGTGAAGAGAAGGTGCATGAAGAAAAGATGTCCCTTTGGAGCAACCCTGCGGAGAACACTCAATGAGAACAGTCCCTAGACTTCTGTCAAGCGGAACAACCAGGCAGAGCAGTCCTAAGGTTGTTCCCGAGGAATAAGGAAACTCCTAATTCAGGAATTATGACCCAGTTGCCCTAATCTCTCTCTACCTAAAAGCGCCTCCATATAAAAATGCCGTCTATCTATTTTTCTATTTTTACGCTAGTTTTTACAAGAGAACTATTAGCTTTTGCGATCTGCAACTTATAAGGGAGAAGAATCCACTCTCTCATAGAGAAGACCATCCGAACCCTTTGTTTCTACTCTTGTTCTTATGCAGTATTATTCAGGATTTATGTCTTTGATTGCTTGCATCATGATCGAGTAGTGATCTCGCCTAGGGTTTTTAGGGTGTTGAAACACGAGCTAAACATAGATAAGCGATTCTCATTTGTTCTTCATTCATATTGTTCTCAATGCTTCCATTAACTTAATCACTTAATGTTAGATCTTAAGTTTAATCACCTAGCTAACCGCATAGGAGATAACTTGACATGTATTGTATGAGCTTAATATCCCTAATCAGCGAAAATAGATATTAGGGTAGTAAGTGAACTGATCAGACCTAATCTCTAAGGCTTGCAATCATTTCTCACCTCAACGACAGTTAGATGATGAGATCGATTCGCAAAGGGATCACAACCACGACAGTGGGGTATTCCAGCTGAGTGATCCGAGTTCTAGAAAGCACTACATTGCGCTTAAATAATTGTTTGGCTCACAACACCCGATGAAACGCCCTAGGCTAGCTTCTTGTTAAATTGAATCAATCTCTAGTTTGCTTGTTTTCTGCGTCACCAATTGAAATCAAAAACCCAATATTCTTCTTAGCTTAATATTGAACTCATAAGAGTAAAGTGTAGGCTGGTCCTATAGATTGAATCTAAAGTACTATAATCACAACTGTTAACTTGACAGTAGCAAGGATTCATTTTTAGTGTATTAATGAGAAAGTCTGAGACCTCGCAAATTGCTGTCCCCAAACATCACAGACAACTTATATGCACATAAGAAGCTGCTGGGATCCGCAAAAGAGTGAAGAGGATACATGATCATATGAAGATTATGGTTCCCTGCGATGTTTCAGAAGTTGAATCGCCTATTCCACCAAACATGAGCGTGCTTCAAGGATACTCAATTAGAGTATTTGATGATCCCTTTACATGCAGAAGCTTCTCAGAGAGGGTTGATATTCAGAAGTGACGTCGACAGAGGCCCCACAACACCAGTCTCGAACGACATCAGCAAACCGGAATCGATCGACACTACCACTTCATCATCGATCGACACGGACCAGATACCATTGATCGACATCCATCACGTATCAGATCAGAATGAGTTTGAAGTGTGTCAAAATCTTTTCGATGGAGGCACCACTACGCGATCAAATAAGTCTGGGGGAAAGAGGAGGAAGAACTGAAAGAAGAGAAAAAAGATCAAGGAAGGTCCTCAATTATTATTGATTCCTCACTTCTCAGATGTGTCAGGAGATCCAGAGTGCGTAGCAGATGTTTCTCACAGCCATTTGCAAAGCTTCGAGAACTCCTTATTGCTGAGATGATAGACAAAGGAGACGAGTCTATAGAGGGGGCATATCATAAGTACAGACTTGATAATTTATTCAGAGAGAGCAATGAGACAGATAGAAACATTGAGCTGTTATTCAACAAGATCAGCAGTAAGCCTAAGAAGACTCTGAAGAAGGAACAAGATCCTGGGAAGTTCCTGATTCCATGCTCTATACATAGCCACAATTTACCAAACACCCTCTAAAATACTGGATCTGCAGTCAGCATCATGGTCGTAGACACTACTGAAATATTAGGATTAAAGACAGAACCTTCTCTAGATAGTTTCACTTTCGTGGATAACTCCAAAGCAAACTCAGTAGGCATGATCAAGGATGTTAAGGTGGAGATAGGAGAATGCACTATTCATATGGACTTTCATGTTGTGGAGATAAAATCAGGCAAGACATCTTCCCTTCCTTTTGGAAGAGCCCTCATGGCTACAGTGGGAGCAGTTTGTGATTTAAAGAAGAATAGGATGTGCTTGACTAATGTTGATGAAAGAGTCTACTACTGTGGGAACTGAAATTCACACCGTCGAGTTTTTGTTAAGTCGGGGGAAAGCCAAGTAAACCTAGCCTTCCCTGAAGGTCCCGGTTATCTGCTGGGCCACACACGACACAATCAATATATCGGAAAAATAGTAAGTCGAAATAAAAATCGTAAGAACAAAAGATAGAGCAAAGGATCTTATTTCTGAATTCGCGTTTAAGCGTGAACAACAGGAAAGAGATCAGCTAAAAGAGCTGTCGATGAGTTCGCTAGTCCAGCCGCCTAATTCTAACCTAGTTGAGTCGTAGCTCGCTAGTAAAACCAGAAAAAGTGCCTAAGTTGCTCTAAGTGCTAAGTTGCTGCTAAGATTGCTCTCTCTTTTGCTCCTCGCCCCAATCTCTCTTTATATACTCCTCTTAAGACGGTCTATCTTCCCTTTGGGCCAAATCTTCGCGAATCGGGATTTTTCCATTTTCGTCCATCTTCATTCTTATCGGGAAACTTGACATTTATCTTCGGAAAACTTGAGATTTATCTTCGGGAAACTTGACATTTATCTTTTATGGGAAGATAAACATAAACCGTCATAGTTATCTTGACTTTGTTTTTGGAAAATCGTAAGCGGGCCGCTTGGTCGCGTTTGGGCATTTTTAGGGCCGTTCTTTGGACCGCGGACGTTTTTACGACTTTACGAGAAACTAGTCTGTCATGGTATCGGTCTTGTCAAGGGAACCCCAACTCCTCGTATAGTTAAGATGATTGGTGTTTTTAGAATAACCGTTTATCATTTTATACGATGAATCGAAATCCACTCATCCATTGAACCTCTCGTGGTCTTCCGAAGCTCTCCCGATTCATTCTGATCGAAACAAAAAGGGGTTTTTAAGTTTCGAGTTTTTCAGGGAGTTTGGACAGTGAGTGTTCGAGCAAGGATGCAAAATGCAGAATTGGACTAATAGTCGGGACGGTTTTGCGGGAAAATGGCCGCATTCGTCGAACCGTCTGCACGTCAGCGCCCGGGACCATGGCACGAACGCTCGCGTCGGCGCCCGGGATGCGGCCGGGCGTGCTCGCGCCGGCGCCCTAGACGCGGCCGGGAGTGCTCACGCCGGCGCCCGGGACGCGGCCAGGCGTGCTCGCGTCGGCACCCAGGACGCGGCCAGGAGTGCTCGCGCCGGCGCCCGGGAAGCGGCCAGGAGTGCTCGCGCCGGCGCCCGGGACGCGGCCGGGCGTTCTCTCGCCGGCGCCCAGGGCGCGGCCGGTCGTGCTCGCGCAGGCGCCCGAGACGCGGCCAGGACCCGGGACGCGGCCGGCGCGAGCACGCGGCCAGGGCCCGGGACGCGGCCGGGCGTGCTCGCGCCGGCGCCCGGGACACGGCCGGACGTGCTCGCCCCGGCGCCCGGGACGCGGCTGGGTGTGCTCGCGCTGGCGCCCGGGGAGAGGCGGGGCGTGCTCGCGCCGGTTTCCGGGACGCGGCCGGGCCGCTCCTGCCGGTGCATGGGGCTATGGTGCGATCATGCCTTCCCGCGTTCGTCTGGCAACTAGTTTTTCTCGGTTTTATTCGTCACTTGAGTTTTTCGAGGACTTTCGGGCATCAATTGCGTCGTTGACCGATTTTGACCCCAACAGTTAGCCCCCCAGCTTGCTAGGATCGTCATGTTCTTGGTACCAGGTCCTGGCTCGCGGTATAGCTCGATAGGAAGGTGTGGGGACGTAATCGTTTGCCGAAAGTCAGAGTAAATAGTAATTTTCCCCTCTTTATAAAGATGGAGTAAGAACTTTGCG
Organism: Brassica juncea; assembly: GCA_018703725.1. NCBI lineage: Eukaryota > Viridiplantae > Streptophyta > Magnoliopsida > Brassicales > Brassicaceae > Brassica > Brassica juncea. Next base: position 16,450 of record JAATWR010000675.1, read on the forward strand.
TCATTCTTACTTCATCAAAGAGTTTCACCTTCTAAAGTTCCTCTCTCAAGGAAAGATGTCTTCAAGATCAAGATCTTCTAAGAAGGATTCTTCTTCTCATTCGTCTTCGGGCGATTCTCCCGCCAATGACGTGGTTGCCCCAAAAGCGCAAACTCGAAGTTGACGAAGACGAGATGGAGGCATACTACAAAGCTCTATGTGGCTCGCTCCCGCCTCCACGGGACATTCCTATCCCCAAGAGACCTCTGAGGCCGCCGGTGCCCTTTTCGCCAAGCATGGTCTCTCCCGAATACCTCACGATTCTCCGGAACTTTTACCAAGTTCCGAGCGGGGTTACGTTTCGGGTTCCGACCAATGGCGAGAGCGCAAGGAGTCCCCCGCAGGGATTCTTTACTTGTTATGAAGCTTTCCTCACGTACTGCCGCATGTGGTTCCCGATTCCTGGTGCCATTGTCCGTGCACTTCGTCGTTTTGGGCTCTCGATCAGCCAGCTGAATGTTCCGTCCTTGGAGAGTTGGCTTGGCGTGCTAATCTCGAGTTACAAGCTAGGGATGGACCTTAGCCCTGACGATTTCGAGGGACTTTGGAGTTCCAGGCCTACAAGGATTGAAGGTACATACTCCATGGTCACAAGGAAGAATATGGCCTTAATCCAGGGAACTACTTCGAACCCCAAATCATGGTTCGACTGCTTCTTCTTTGTACGAATAGATGGGGAGTCCGTCGACGAGAGCTACCTCCATCTATTCCCTCAGGAGTGGAACTTCAATCGCGGTAATACGACTAGTCCCGTTTTTCTTTTTCACGCTTTTGGAGATGCATGAAGATAACATTTTGTTTATCATGTAGTGAACAAGGTCCTTGCGCACACTCATGCTGACCTCTTCGTCAAACGAGACCTGCTTTGGGAAAGGCCGTTTTTCTGGAACACCTTTTCCGTTGAGCGGATTCAAAGTACGGTTGAGCTCCATCGATCCCGAGCCACTCTTCAACCTCTCGATGTTCCGTACGACGCTGAGCCGATTGCTGTGTCGCCCATTCGGAGGCGGAGACAGAAGTCTCGGAAAGGCAAAGAGATCGACTGTGAGAATTTCTCGGGAGATCCTTCGCCACTAGGGGGAAGTGAGTGGATCTAGCGATGTTCCCCTTCCGAGCAACTTTTTCGACGGGCTTCCTCCAGCATTTACTACCGATGAGTCGCTGGAGGATGAAGCGAAGAAGAAAGTGTTTGCCGAGGGTTCTCGTCTAATCAATGAGTTCTATCCCTTGAACCTTCATCGTATATATTACTATCGTTGTATATATATTTTCTGATCTTAAATCCGTGTAGGGAATGAGGGTGTTCAGCGTGGCGCTTGATGGAAGCTTTCGGGGATCGAGGATCTCTCATTTCAAAGCTGAGGAAGCCGAACGTGAACTTTTTCGATTCCGGAAAGAGGTCGAGGAACAAAGCCGGAGACAATCCGAACTTCATTCTTGAGCCCTCGTGCGTGCGGAAAGGAGAGGAAGGAGAGCGATTGCTGCTGAGATTGCGCGGAGGGATGAATTGTTCGCCACCGAGTTCGAGAGTTTTAAGGAAGCTCAAGAGTTGGTGGGCGATTTCCGCGAGTGTTGGGGTTCGTTCGTTAACCTTTACAAGTCGCAGAACCGGGACTTCTCCTTCTCTTCCGAGATCACTGAAATGGAAGGTCTTATGGGTGAATGCGCTCAGGCTGAATCCTTGGTCCCTCCGATCGAGGGAAGGGTTCGGAAGCTTTGGGACCCTATCGAGGTTTCGGAGGACACGGCGGAAGCCGAAGCCGGTGGAAACGCAGAAGGCGTGGACGAGGAAGTCGACCAGCCCGTGACCTCATTCGGGATGTCCGTGTCCGGGTTTTGCGACATTGATTACTGAGGATCGTTTAGGATTATATCCCTTTATCTCGATGGTTGTATGCCTGGCCGGGTATGGCCGTTTATATGTATATTTCGTGACCGTACGAGATCGCGTAACTTTGTATATCTCGGGACTGGTCGTTGGTGGCTTTGAATCCCCGCTGTTTTATGCGGCTCGAATATTTATTATGTGTAGACTTTTCAGAAATTTGTCTTACGATTTGATTTATACTTTCGTCAAGTGTTGAGGGTAGAATTCGAGTAGTCACTTCGTATTCAAACTCTTATTTTGTCTCTAGGTCCGTATACTACTTTTTAGCGAGTGTTTTAGGTGTTAGCGATGAGAAACATGTTTTTGGATCTCATATCTGATGTTGATACTATGTCTGTGAGATGTTAAGATCTAGCAAGGCTGGGTTTAGGGCAAGACCTAGGCTTACTCTCAGCTTTAAGGCTATGCGATGACTGATCGGCTTTCGTTTTCCCTGTTAGTGATTTCTTCTTGATTCTTACTGATTAAAGTCCGCGACTTCGCGCCGGCTTATGCGACTTGTGTAGTAAGAATCGAGCTATCTTCAGAGAATATCTGGAGTGGTAAACCAAAATTTCGGGTTTTCTTGTATAGCGCGCTATGATATCCTTGTCGGATGTAAGAGGACCTTATTCTCACGAAAAGGTCTGACTACGGATTTGTATTAGTGAAACGTTTCTGTGTTCGTCCGTCGGGGCCAATCGACGGGGGTTTGGTTTTTTTTTTTTAAGTCGCTGATGGACTGTTTTGACGGATGATGCGATTTTGATACCTTCGAAAATTGCGACGTCTAGCGTTTTTCTGAAGATAAATTTTTCGTTTTTCCAAAGTTTTTATGCGGTACTGTTTTGAGTATGCATTGAAAGATCGATAGAGAGAATTTTCTTGAAAAAGTTTCGAAAATTTCGAATACAAGTGCGGTTATTTCCCGTCTTTGTGGGAGTATAGGAGTATACGTACCGACTCCCCCCTTTTTTGGTGAGGGGGATAGCTGAACTCGCCGGGTCTCGACGATCTGCCTACGTACCTCTTTCGAGGATCAAGCCATCTCGTAGTTCTGATTGTTGCTATGGACGTTCTTACTCCCCGGGTGTTGCCACTTCGATCGTACTAGCTGGATCGGTGGTCGGTGCGGGGGTTGAGTTGTCCGCTTTTACAGTGATGGACTCGGAGACTTTGTCGCAGTCTTGAATCGTTGCTTGTTGGATGATTCTGGATCATCTTTTTCCGAGTTTTTATGTGATTCCTTCACTCGTTTCGGGTTGGCCGCAGGGGAGTTCCGATTTTTCCGCAGTTTGTGCTCGGCTAGGAAGCAGAGTCTCGACTGTTTCTGGCTTCTTCAAATTACTGCAGTTCCGGTTGGAGTCGGAAATTTGATGCCAAGGTGATATGTGGATGGTACTGCCTTCATGAAGTTGATCCAGGGGGTTCCCATGATCGCATTATAAATGGCCGGGTTATCGACTACTGTGAAGTCAACGATTCTTGTGACTTCCTTAGCCAAGACCGGGAGCTTGATCGTCCCAAGGGTCATAGAGGTGACACCTGAGAATCCAGTTAGAGGTCTCGGTTCTGGGATGACTTCTCTGAGTGGGATATTCTTCCTATATAGGGTATCGTGGAACATAACATTGACCGTACTTCCTGTATCGATAAGGATACGGCCGACTTCAAGATCCTGGATTACCAGATCGATGACCAGAGGGTCGCAGTGAGGTTTGTCGATTCCGACTGTTTCTTGTTCCTCGAAAACGATCGTGTTGTTGGGGACGTCGTTTTCTGGAAGCCAGTCAGAACTTACTTTGGCCTTTCGCCGATAAGCTTTGATCGAGGAGACCGAGTCTTGATAGAACTGCGATCCTCCGATGATCATGTTTACTCTCTAGCGATTGTTGTTGTTCCCCTGGTCGTCATGTCTCCTTCCGCGCTTCTCGCCTGACTGACTTTCAGGCGGGTGGTTCTCGGAGGAGGCCTTATCGGTTTTTGGGCGGTCGGACTCTAGAAGCAGGTCTTTTATACTTTTAACCTTCGACAGCTTGCCGGCGAGGAGCTTTGCAGCGAGCCTGGCGCCGAGAACCTTGCAGTAGGAATTATCCTTGTACTGGTTCCTAGTCCAGGTGTTTCCGGAGGTTTTGCCCTGCTCCGCGTTGATGGCGTAGTTATGCTCGCCTTGGACGTCTTCCCCTTCGTGATGGACGTACTTGTCGTTACGAGAGGGTTTCTTTTTGGAGGATGTTTTCTGCGGTCCATGCTTTTGCGATAGGACTTTCATCTCTTCTTCCATGACGATGAAATCCGTTGCTTTGTGGAGGGTATACTGGATCGTCCGCGGTTTTTCCAGTAATATCCACTTTCGGAACTTTGACTTGTACCAGAGATTTTTCTTAGGGCGTCGATTGCGACTTTGTCGCTGATACCCGTCACTCTGGCCATTACCAGCTTGAACCTTCTCATGAAGTCGCGGAGCGACTCGTCTTCCTTTTGGGCCAGACTCCACAAGTCCACGTCGGAAGTTTCCCTATCCATGAACATGGAATATTGCTTGAGAAACGCCGAGGCCAGTTGGCGGAAACTTCCGATGGAGTTTCTCTTCAGACGAGAGAACTATTTGAGCGCGGCGCCTCTGAGATTCTCGATTAAGAGAGGGCAGTGACCGGCGTCTCGTTTGCGTTCCGGGAGTTTGCACCTCCCCATCGCGATCTGGAAGGACTGTAAGTGCGCCTTCGGATCTGTGGTACCGTCGTAGACAGGAATTTTGATCTTCCCAGGGTCCGAGACGTGTGTTTCCGTGATCCGAGCGGTGAACGGCGTTTTTCGTGCTTCCTCGAGAAGTCTATCGATCTCGGGGGCGGCACTAGTTGCCTGGTGAATCTGTGATATCACTGATTTTACCTAGGCCACGGTTTTCGCGAGAGACTCACGGAAGTTGTGGATCTCGTTATCGCTACCGGCGTTCTTCCGAGCTTGTTGGCGCTGGTTGCGATAGATCCGAGTTTGATCCTCCGCCAGTTCCTCCTGCTCTATCCAGTAGAGGTCTTCCTCCTCTTCTGTCATGGGTTTTTCGAAGGACACCGTCTGTCGGGCGAACTGACTTCCGGTTCTTCTAGGATGAACATCAGCATCATCGTCCGAACGATCCGATCGCTAATGTCCAGATCCGATCAGAAGCTGATGAAGAAGATGATTATGTAGAAGCAGAAGTCAATTGGATCAATGGGACTGGATTTCAGAGATCTGGAAACCAAGGAAACAAGAACTTTCAGGACAGAAAGGCAACTTCAACAGCAGCAACCCCAACAACAACAGGAGTTATGGAAACTCATCTTACATGAAGCCACCCACACCAACCTCAGAAGGAAAGCTAGAAGACATGCTCAGCAAAGTTCTTGAAAGCCAGCAGTTAGAGGTGAACTTTAATGGAAAGATCGACGCTGTCTACACCACCTTGAACACAAAGCTTGATGCTTTGAACACTCATGTGACAAAACTAGAGACTCAGGTGATTCAGACAGGAGTAGCTGTTAAGAAGCAGCAAGCTTTAGGAAAAGGGACTGGAGAAGAAACAACAGGCCACCACGTCAGTGCTATCATAGAAGATGATTTTTGGAGAATGGTGAAGCATGAGAAGCTGCAAGAGGGAGACTTCGAGATCGAAAGTTCCATGAGTATTGGCGGAAACCATTGGTATCGACCGATGTCCGGACGAGACTATCGATCGATGTACGCCAACTCAAATCGATCGATGGACTCGGACGAGCAGCATCGATCGATAGACGTTGAAGAATCCACTCACGAGTGCAACGCCGTGAAGATACTTACTCACAAAGAGTTCGCAGCAAGGCACCCACATCCACCCAGCCCTTACAACATCGATCGACACGCTGATGCTTACATCGATCGACATCAGGATGCCACCATCGACCGACATGCTCCAGACCATATCGATCGATACGAGGTCATCACACGCCGAGTGAAACTTCCTAAGATAGATGTTGCACGACTTAATGCACTCCGGGAGCAATCTAAGCAGTCCAAAAACCCACCAGAAGTTATCTTGAAAAAACCCACGGATACCCTAGAGCCCATGGAGTTACAACAAGAAACAGAAGGCCGTACGCTCAGAAAAAGGAAAGAAAAGGTTCCTAAACACCTTAAAAGGGGAGTTAATGAGAAGGAATTAGAAAGCTTCAGAAAAAGAGTTCTAAGAATACCTAAGGAGAAACCCTTCGAAGAAGCCTACTTTTCACACAGATTGTGGATGTTCTTCAGAGAGACCAAGGAAGCAGAAGAAGACATCGGAAGAATGTTCAACCAAGTTAGAGAGACCATGATCAGGAGGATCAAGCTTGAGAAGAAAGGTGATCCAGGGAAGTTTGTTGTCCCTTGCTCAATCCATGGGATCAACTTCCCACGTGCCCTTTGTGACACAGGATCTGGAGTCAGCATCCTACCCAAGATGATAGCAGATCATCTAGGTCTGAGGATAGAACCCATGGAAGAATCATTCATCTTCGTGGACTGTTCTCAGCAGAACTCTGGAGGCATCATCAGAAACCTGGAGGTCAGCATACGAGAAACCCTAATTCCAGTAGATTTCCATGTCTTGGACGTCAAGGTAACCCTACCCACCTCCTTGCTACTTGGAAGAGCCTTCCTAGCCACAGTCGGAGCTGTTTGCAACCTTCAGACAAACAAGCTGTGCCTTAGCCTGATCAACCCTACAGTCTACTATGATCCGGTCAGAGTCATCAAGGTTCCTGGGAAGATCCAAGACAGCCCAGACCTCGTAGTTGTTTGTTATTGTGGAGAGGAATACGATTCACAAGATGCATACGAGACGAAGCAAGACAAATCGATCAATTGAGGTACTCTCCCATCGATCGATAGTCATGAATCGACATCGATCGACAGACTTACATGGTCATCGATCGATACGAGATTCAACCAGATCGAAGAGGAGTTACCAGAAGGTGACTTCGAGGTCAACAAGTGGGAGAATGACTAATACACCCCACCACATGCTGCAAATACTTCTCATAAAGAGGAGTATACTAGTGATTACGAAGAGGAGAGAGCAACAGAGTATCACAACCTTCCAGAAGAGGAAGATAAACTTCTTCACCACACCCCCAAAATCAAGATATCGATCAATAGGTCCTCATTCCCATCGATCGATACTACTTACCTCACATCGTTTGACAAAGTACAAGCGAGACGGAGACTACTCAATTGGGAGCTGGGCAAGCGACTACCAGCACGAGAGCTTCGCGGTAGAGACCGCCAGGCCAACCTACAGATCCCAACCAGAGGAAGTCACATCGATCGACATGGCACCAACCACATCGACCGACAGGCCCGAACAACCATCGACCGATGAGGGACCTGTGCCATCGACCGATACAACCAACCAACCATCCCAGGTAACAATACCAACTCTACCTGATTTCAGTAATCTAACACCGGATGAGTTTGGTATTTTCAGGGATTCACAAGGCTTCTCACGCTCAATAGATGGACGAACACTCCACATATCCAGAGAGGACATTGCAAACGTCCTACTCATAGCCAACAGATCCCAAAATCTATTCCAGCAACAACTCTATGGACAAGACCACAATAGTCAGCACCAGGAGGCATACACAACAACCGAGACTAAGGAAGCTGAAATCTACACCAAAGACGAGATCAACGAGATGTTCGCTGGTCTAGTGGGAAATAGCAAGTGGGAACAATTCGCCATGGAGAAGAGTTTAGAGGCCACTGCAGACAAGCTTCGCAGCGAGATGAACTGAAAATTCAGTACAAACCAGACATTGAGTAGGAAGGTCGAACGTCTTGAGCTGGAACTTGAAGATCTTCGCAACAACCAGAACAACCGCCAGACACGATCAATATCGATCGATGGATTCACATCCACATCGATCGATATGGACCGTGAAACATCGACCACATACACTAAACGTAAGTCGATGAACTTCTTGGAGACATCTGGAAGGAGCTGAGGAAACCAGAAGATCGTTTCAGAGGCAAACTCAACAAAACCTGCGAACCCATCTTCCACAACATAGGGGATCTGAGTATCTGCACCGAGGACATAAAGAGATCCATCCGCCTAATCAACGAGGCACATGCAGACATGAACCCCGCGGCACCTTGCAATCCTTTTGGAGGATTGACTCGTCTGAAAGCAGTTGAGCGGAAACTTGCTGATACACACTTCTTGGTAGACTAGGAAGTGGAGGAACTCACGCTACACATGGCTAATATGCAGCAGGAGACTGAGAAGTTCCAGAGACAACTCGATTATCAGGCTGCATCAATCGCATCGATCGATGAGATTAACATCATATTGATCGATAGGCGATTGACTGAGATCGACGGGTAGATGAAGCTCTTTGCCGAGAAGCTTCACAAGAATCTGCAGAAGCACACATCGACCGATGTAAGACATATTGCATCGATCGATATAGAGACTTCAGAAATCTGCACCAGAGCTGAGTTGGATAAGTCAGCTGACGAAGTTTATACGGCAATCACCAACGTGGATGACTCACAAGATAGACGTCTAGATCAGACGTATTTCCCACTAAACAACACGGTTGGGAGACTGGAGTCCAGCTTGGAAGGGATGCAGAAAGAAATCAAAGCCATTCAGAGGCAGCTTGCGAGCAGACAAGCACCCTTAGCATCGATCGATAGGACACCACGCACATCGACTGATGGACCTCATATAAGCCATCGACCGATACGTCAGCAAGGGAATCGATCGATACCAGCTCCATCAGAGAATACGAAGCCACAAGAAGCCTAGTTGACTCATGGTTCAGTGAGAAGAAGGATGCAAAGGATACTTGTTTCCCAACAAGTACCTGGACTTCACTTCAATAGACCACTCTATCCATAGTCAAGCTATATGACTCTAATCAAAGCACTGAGTGGGAGGCAACCCACTGTTAGGTAATTTTTATTTCATTTTTACTTTTAGGATTTTATTTTCGTATTTGTTTTTCTTTGTAGTTACCTTAAACGATTACCATTCAAATCGACCGACATGACACTGTCGATATCGATCGACATGTACAACTCAGTAACGATCGACATGAAGACTCAACATTGATCGATACGGATCAAGGTCAGGTATATCGTTCTACTTTATTCGATATCAGTACATTTAAATTTTTGCCTATACCCTAACCAGCTTGTTATACACTGAGGACAGTGTATGATTTAAGTCTGGGGGGATGTTTACTGATGCTGTTTACCTTTTGATTTCATCTCAAAATGTTTTCAAAATGGTTTTTATTGAGTCAAGAAAGAGATAATGATATTTTAAAAAAATTTCACTTTTTATCTAACCAATCTTTTAGGCACCATTCTTAGATTTGTTGATGCAGATTGTACTATAGATGCTAAAGTTGATCACCTATCAGCTATGACAACACTTTCATTGATTGTCTGGAGGAACCAAAGCTAATTTCCAACCTAACCTGACATTCTTTTCTTGTCTTGGGGATTGGTATACATGGGATCGGATGCTTCAAACAAGTCTGGAAGGTAAAGCCTTGTGTAGATAATTTTATCACCCTCTCTCTCTTATTTTCGAACTTAGATTTGATTTTATTTATTTATTTCAAAAAAAATCATATATATATTCCGAAAATTAGTCTAATTTTATGTTCTAGGACTAGTTAGTTAATACTTAGGAAGGAATTTGAACAGGGCTTGGCGGTTACCCCCCTCAAGACTTGACTCATAAGAATTCCATAGGTAAAGGATTCGAACAGGGCTTGTTGGTTACCCCCTTCAAGACTTGCTTCGTTATGAATCTTAGGATATAGGTCAAAAAGAAGTGAACAGGGCTTGGTGGCTAAAACCATTAAAGCTTGATTCATGGAAGCTTTTCCAATCTTGGTCAATGTCTTGTAGAGCAGACTTGACTAGGAGAGAAATAATAGAGAGAGAGGATAGAAACTAATTTTTACCTGCAGGTCCAGATACTTGTTTGAGCAACCTTGCATCCTGTGATCAATACTCCCAAGGTAAAGCCTGCACTTTTACTTTTTCTGTTCAGAAATGAAAAATCAGTAGAGGGGTTAGTCAGACAGGATTGCTAAGTTGTTGGCTAGATGATTAAGGTTGCTTAACTAGGATATTGCATAATGTACTTCTGTAATTAGCAGATTTTTAGATGTGCTTTGCAGCAAAGTAGAGGTTATGATTCTAAGTTTGAAATTGATTGAGTCCCTGCTTTTTAAACCTCTTTCATAAAGACTGCCTTTGTTTGCTTGAGGACAATCAATTAAGTCTAGGGGAGTTGATATACCATGGATTTTACCCATTTTTACCCATGGTATATTGGTGTTTTTATTATTATTATCTATGTTTTGGAGTATATTAGGTATGTTTTCAGGCTCAGGAGCATTTTGGAGAAAATTGATGTTTTAGGTGCCTTTTTGGAGCTTAAAGGAGAGTTCACCCGAGATCAGACCAAAGGTCGACATCCGGAGATCACTATCGATCGATGCATATTTCATGCTATCGATCGACACACTTTTGCCGAAGGACGATACATCGAGATCACTATCGATCGATGTACATCCTATACTATCGATCGATCAGAGCGGCGAATTTAGACAAGTGGACTTGGCCGGACTTGAAGCCCAAGACATTGCCTTTTTACAAGATTGCCCCTGACGAGTTTTTAACCTAGTGAACTCATATTTATATAAGCCTAAGTATGTTTAGGCAGTCAAGCAAGCATTTTAGAAGCATTTTTTATTAAGAAACCATTTTTACATCCATTGTTACTATCTCCTTTCTACATTTCTTGCAAGTTTTCAATAAAGATTTTATTTATTTCTTTACTGGATCTTCTTAACAAAGGTTATAGGATTCTAGATCTAGAGGGAAAATCCAAAGAGATTTGTTATTTGAACCTAAGTGTTCATACCTCAATCAGATCTATGAACTCCTATTATTACCTTGTTACTATGAACTAAATGGTCATGTCTGAGTAGATTCACCTGTTGGATTCAGGGTTTAAATAGAATATGAAGGGTTAGCCCCGACCTATTATTGCTATAGCTGTGATATTTATTGTTAGGATTGTTCATTAATGCTTTTTCTAGAGTAGCTAACTAGAACATGAACTTGGATTGCATTATTCATATAGTATAATTCCTGATAACATCCTAAACATGCTATGACCCTCTTTAAACAAGTGAAAGCTGATCTAAGGTCATGGTGAGCATTGTTTCAACTCGCGCATAATGTCGGCTTAGAGCTGTATCGACCGATACTCCTATATAGTAATCGATCGACGTAGCTAGAAGTGTATCGGTCGATATTCCTATCGAAACATCGATCAATACTGTCGGCGATATAGCTGAATGCAAACACTATTTAGCATCTAAGTAATAGATGGTCTAAACATTGCGAGAGCTGATGGATTCATTTAATAGTGTTGAGCTCTGACATATCATGCAAGCAACTTGTTAGCATTAGTAGTATTTATAATCCTGATTTCCTGAATACCTTCCCTGAATCCAACTACTTTTCTTTTATTGTCAAAACCAAAACCTTTCAATCTGAGTAATCTTACCATTACTCAGAAACTTGCTTTTACTTTTAAACCATTTTCAACCTATCATAGTCACTAAGATTGCATCTTATTGTACACTAGCTCTCTGTGGATTCGACCCCTAAGTGCTACAACTGAACCTCTTATTTGAGAGAGTAAAGTCACTTCTTAGGGATAAACATTTGAGTGATATCAATCAACAACGATTGATTGTCACTTCATTGTGATGATTGACAGCGAGCAGGTTATCGTTCTTACTTGTTAAATTGTGTACTTATGATTTATATTCTCAACATAACTCCGACTGGATATACACAGGACAGTGTATAATTTAAGTCTGGGGGGATATTTACTGATATTGGTTTATTGTGGGTCTTATTAAATGTTTTTCAAAAGTTTTTATTGAGTCTATAAGAGGATGATGAACTTTTTCAATTTTTACTTGTTATCTAACCACTCTCTAGCACCATTCTTAGATTTACAGATTGCAAAGTGTACTAGAGATACCAAAGTGGATCACCTGTCAACTATGCCACACTTGCTGAGAATGTTTGAAGGAACCAAAGCTGACCTCCAACCTAATTTGACTATTACTGCTTGTCTTGGGGCTTGGTATACATTGGATCGGGTTCCTCCTGCAAGTCTGGAAGGTAAAAGTTTGTGTGTTTCTGGTTCCCTTCTCTCTCTCCCTCTTCAGAATCTTAAGATATAAAAGATTGAAATGATTTCCTGGAAGAGGCAGAGGGATAAGTAAATTATCTTTGACCCCATTATTTTAAGGCTGAAAGGAATGATCACACATTGTGGAAACGAGGGCTAGGAGTGTCTCCTGTGACCCCATTATTCGCTACACTTTATCAAAATAAGAGCTACAAAAGTAGAAAAGTCAATAAGATGAACAAGATGGACTGTATCAGAATCAATGTTCATTGGAATTAGAACTATAAGGATTCAGAGAAGAGAGAAAGAGGGAAGAAAGGGATAAGAGAAAACTATCTTTGTGTTCAGAAACTTGCTTGAGTCAGAACCCATGTGTCCCTTGATTGATACTCCCAAGGTAAAGCCTACACTTTTATGTATGCAAAGAAATGAGGTCAGTAGAGGGGTTAGTCAGACAAGATTTGCTAATTTGCTGGCTAGATGAATTTGTTTGCTAAGCTAGGATATGGTATATAAAGTACTTCTAAAGTTAGGAGATATTTGATGTGGCTTGCAACATTGTAGAGGTGATGATAGTGAGTTTAAAGATTGTGTGAGTCCCTGCTGTTTTCAATACTCTTTCAGAGAGACTGCCTGTCTGTTTTGCTTGAGGACAAGCAAAGGTTAAGTCTGGGGGAGTTGATATACCATGGATTTGACACACTTCTACCCATGGTATATAGGTGTTTTAAGATATGTTTATTATGTTTTAGAGTCTTATTATAGTATTTACAGGTTCATGTACGTTTTGGAGTAAAGTGGTGATTTTTGTGCCTTTTGGAGTCTTTCGAAGTGCAAAACTGCACATACGCGTCAGATGTTTAGCTATGGATGGAGATCTTCCCACCGTTAGATTGAGCCCATCTCTAGACACAAGATATAGATTTGAGTTATATTTCCAATGCCACCGGTGTGGGGCCAATCATCATCCTGTAGCATAAGTTATACCCGTTTTACTGAAGAGTGGTCAATCTGCCTCGCTTGAGAAAGTTGTCGGGAAGATGAACGTGTGTCGATCGATGCAGCACACTTGACGTCGATCAACAGGGATGCCAGAATGCGGGCCGAGCATATTTTATGACTGACTAAGGGCCAGAAGCAACCACAAATTACCAGAATACCCTTGGACGACCTAAAACCCTATTTATGCTATTTCTAAGTCATTGTTGACGGCTACACTTTCTACACTTTCTTTTATCCATTGTTCTTAGTTAGGAGAGAAGGGAGGAACTACTTCAGAGTCCTCCTGGAACTCCATTGGTTTTGGTTTTATTTATATTTATGTTCTTCATCTATTTATCTATGATTTCTGTGACAAACGTCATGCTTGAATAGATCCACCTGTTAGGGTTAAGGTTCAAATAGGTTATGTGGAATCTTAAGAGATTAAAAGATAATCCCAACTTTTGGTTACAAAGAGTATTTATACTAGGCATTGAAGCCCTTAAAATAACAAGGAAAATGACCAAAAAACCCTTAAAATATGATGAAACTCCAGGACGAGCTGGTACCCGGGAAGAGAGAGGCTCGACCAACCTGGGTGTATAGGTCTGATGTGTAAGCCGTGCGGGTGCTCCAGGCCGCGTACCTCAGGCCGCGTGCGTCCCTCGCCTCTCTTTCGTCCAGGACCCGTGCGGGTGGATCAGGCCGCGTGTGGCAGGCAGGGTACGTAGGCCGTGCTGGTCCTTCAGGCCGCGTGTGCCAGGCCAGGTGCATCCTTCGGCTCTACCTCGTCCAGAACCCGTGCGGGTAAGGACACCCGGGTGTGCCAACCCGGGTATGGACTCGACCAGCTCCACTTTTTCTTTGTTTTGTCTTGGCCATACTTCATTCTTCACTTCTTTTGGGGTTTTAAAACTCCCAAACACCTCAAATGACACCATAGGATGCTCCAATACCTGATAGGGACAAATGAACACCAAATGGATCCTAAAGATGTCTAAGTCCTAATTTATATGATCAAAGTGCATAAAATGGAATGCTAAAACAATGAAAATATGCAAGATATCAACTCCCCCACACTAGTCCTTTACTTATCCACAAGTAAACTTTCAAGAACTATGGAGGAGAGGTTTGAAGGTGGGGACTCATAACCAAAAGAATCTTCTTAGTTCTCAACCTGATAACCTTGCGTAAACATACCAAATAGCAAGAGCAAAGACTTTTTCTAACTCTAACTTCTCAAGGCCTATCTTAACTCCTTTGATCTCTACACTCAACATCATGAATTCACAAACTCAAATCAGCCAACTCTCACATTCATTAAACAAAATACTAAGTGAATTCTTGCAAATGGTCAAATGGTCCATGTCATTTGGTTTGGTAGGAAAAAGGCTTAAGTGTGAAGTGAATTAAGAGGTTGAAGATGCTCTTTCAAGGTGGTTTAATCTCAAGATAAGTAGCCTTGACATTGCACATAATATATATCTAAGAAACTTATGCATACAATGCTCAATCTCCATTGTTCTACCATTTTCCCAAATATACAAGTTACATTCTCACTTTCAATGCCAACCCCCCCCCCCCCCCCCCCCATTCACATTTCTCACCCAAAGATTTCAAAGACACTTTCTCACATATAACTCTTTTTAAAAAATAAAAAAAAAACCTACAAGGGATTTCATACTTTTAATCACTTATTAGCTCTTATAAACTTTTGCTAGCCCCCTTTCTTTATGCTTTTCTCTTTTTTTTGGGGCCAAGACTTTCTTTACCGTTTAGAGCTTTCGAACTTTTCATTTCTCTTATCCCTTCTAGACTAAATCACTTGTAACCTTAAAGTTCCTTGAGTCAACCTTTTCTTTCCTCTCTTTTTCACATTCCCAAAACCACATATAACAACACTCACCTCCATCCTAGAAGCTAGACAATAGAGTGCCTAATCTAGCAAGAATAGAGACCAAGCATTTTCGTTCCCAATACTCTCAACATTATGCACATGTAAGTCTTTCCAAAGAGGCCTCACTCAACAATCAATGAAGGCTTGAAAGGAGGAAAGGGTCCAAGGGAATGGAGTACCACTTGAGTATCTCAAAAAGATTGGAAAAATAGGAGAGACAACTCAAGTGTGTATAGCCATGACTCAGCACACAAAGGACCATAAGAAAGAAGAATTAAATTCATTAAGTTCAAGTAAGATTGTAGTTGGCATCAAAGAGTGAGTTTCAACAATCAAATGAGTTTCAAGAGGAGTTTTCAAGGCTCGAAGTCTACAAGCTTTCTAAAGGATGCTAAAACTACTTGCCATGATTACAAAGGTTATCAAATTGTGTACTTAGCATGAGCTCTTTACAAGGTTGGTATCATCCTAGTCCCCAATGCATGATGCAATACTATATGCTCGAGACTTCTATTTTTTTATGAAAATAAGGTGAATGATCTAGACTCAATTTTTAAAAATTTTATGGTTTTTCAATGAAATAGCTATCTACAAATAAATGCTTATGACAAGAAACACAAGATGATTAGCAACTTGGCACCTCCCCCACACTTAATTCACATAGTCTCTGTGTTTGTTAAGTGGAGAGACGGGCCTTAAGGAAAAACTAAATGCAAAGACAAATGGTATGTACAATGGTAAGGTTTTGGAGTACCTCTATGGAGCATGAGAAGAGGTTGATGCCTTTTCTTCAGAGTCATCTTCCTCATAAGTGGAGTCAAGTGAAGGTGACTCGTTGCCGGACTCGGATCGGAGAGCTGGTGGGTTCCTTTGGCGGCGAAGAAGCTGCTTTCTTGTGCGTGGTGCTGAGGGATCTATGAGTGGCCGAGGTGGAGGCGCAAGGAAGGCATCAAGGTCAAAGTCCTCTTCTTTGCAACCAGCCACAGCTCCTCTAGTTAAAATATCTACCCCTTTTCGCATGAACTGATGTTGGGGTCAAAAATGGTTATTTCGAAATCAACGGCTAAGATTATTTCTTATTCATGGATTCTCCGGCAAAACATTCCCTGAAAAAAAGATCGGAAGTGAACGAACGAGCGAATCCCGCACAAAAGCCACTCGCCCGGCGAGCTCAACCACGACGTGGGTATACTAGCCCGGCGAGCTCAACCATCACGCGGGTCAGCTCAACGGTGAGCTCAACCACGACGTGGGTGTACTCGCCCGGCGAGCTCAACCATCACGCGGGTAAGCTCGCCGGCGAGCTCAACCACGGCGTGGGTGTACTCGTCCAGCGAGCTCAACCACAGTGTGGGTCAGCTCGCCGGCGAGCTCGACCGTCACGCGAGTCGGCTCGCCCGGCAAGCTCGACCTGATCCCGGCCTGTCCGACTTACTTCGACACCCGTATGTTCCGTATAGCTGTGATATCTGACCTTCGGGACCACATACTTCTCGTTTCGTTTCGATTAAAGTTATTCTCGAAGTTTTTTGACTAAAACTGAGAAATCTTATAAACGCCAAAAGGCCTAAGAACGGTCCGCAAGAATCTAAACTGGTCTAGAGGCCCATCTACGCTCTCAGAAGGGATTCGAGCCCATAAAAGTTATAACGGTTTGTCCTAACTCGCGGAAATACGCTAAATGCAAAGTTTCCAAAGATAAATGTCAAGACTCGAAGATAACTATCAAGATCAATGAAAAATGGAATATTCCCATAAGAGATAAACTTGGGCCCAAAGGAAAAGGAATAAATGGGCCGCCGACCTAGAGCAACTATATAAGGAGAGCTGGAGCAGAAGATAAGGGGATCCAAAATTTAGACTTAGAGAATTCCTGCTAGCTTAGAGAACTTAGAACTTAGGTGGTTAGACTGGCGAGGCCAAATTCGCTGCTTGTTCGTTCTACTCTTGTTAGCATATTTCTACTCCTTTCGGGAAAAACCCTGTATTTATACATTCTCATCAATAAAACGCCTCCGAGCAACTATTTATTCTCATCTTGCGATCTATTTATTTTACGCGATTACACAGAGAATTCGGACATTCTGGGAAAATCGGGTTTACTTGGTTTTCCTCCGTTTTTATTCATTACAATCGACGGTGTGAATCTTGGTTCCCACAACAGAACTGAAGCTTCAGCTTGCCTCTTCACAGTCCTACTCAGCTCCTTGCACTTGTTTGTGAGCTTGTAGATGGTTCTATCCTGAGCTTTTCTCCACCTCTGAAGACTGCTGATATGGTCATGAGCTTGGCGAAGTGGACCAAGAGGCAAAGATGCAGTACACTGGTCGAAGTGGTAACGAGGAGGACCAAAGAGGTGTGCAGTGGCTCTGCTAGAGTGACCCTCATGGAACACACATGCCTTTTCTGCTGCCTTCTTAGCCTCGGGTAAGGTCATGGGACCAAGAGCACCATGACGGCCAAGGAGGTGCTGCTCACTGATATCAAATTGTATTGCTCCTGAGTCCTCAAGGTAGTGAGAGCATAGTGAGGAAGAACCAGCTCAGCTGTTTTCGCACCTCTCAAGTAGGAGTAGACACACTTCCCATTGAACCTTCCAGCGAAGTAGTGAGCTGATTTCAAGTAGTTTACATCGATGAAAGAGGGACCAGTTGCATCATTGCCCAAGCTGATACCCTTATGCTGAAGCAAGGGTGTTATCAAGCCACCAATTCCAATATGAGCTTATGGATCCCTGTTTGTCCAAGCATAATCTTTGTAGTACATGAAGCGCTGCACAAAGAACCCAACCATACCAAATTCAGTGTAAAAATCAGTGGGGACTTCGGGCAGGTGAGGGAGTGAGGCATAGTGCTGGACAGTTTGGTGTAGTAAGTGTAAGTCATTTCCACTGACGTTGCTTGGCTCTTTTCTTGGGAAGATGGTGTGGACAATCAACCTATGGAGATAGCGCACAGAAAGATGCCTGATAGAAGCATTCTTGTCTCTGCTGGGGACTCTATCCTTGCCAGATAATAGCTTGTAGGTGTAGTGTGCAAGGCTCTTTCCTTTTGGAAGCCCTTTCATCTTTGGCAAGGAAGGTTCCTTCAAGTCCTTAAGACCAAGCACTTCCCCAATCTCTGTAAAGGTCATGAAGTAGACTCTCCCATCAATATTGAACCTGATTCGCCCCCATCCTTGCTTCACATGAGAAGTAGAGTGAAATGTGGTCTCCAATGTTGCCAGGAATTGGCAGGATACCTCCTTGTGTGTGGGATGAACCATGGAGTAGAAAATTCTCATGTTCATGTGCTCTAGCATGTCCTTCATATCTTGATCAATCTCCAACTCCTTCATCAGTCTCACATCAGCAAATCTGGTTGGAGGCCAAGAAACACCATGTTTCAATTGCTCGAACAACTCATCTTCAGTGGGCTTCTTCTTTCTATCCCTGTGAGCATTGAAATTTTTCTTTGAAGAAGGATCTTGCTCAGCTTCACTACTAACCTGAGAAGGTGCCTCTCCATCACTTGCATCTTCTTGTTCCAAGGGAGGAGGTGCCACACTCTTTTTTCTTGGTGCCTTGGCCTTGGTGGGAAGAACTGGTTCTTTATCACCTCCTTTGTTGCTTTTCTCCAAAACAAGAGCTCTCACACTGTTGCTCCTTGGGACTCTTGGTCTCTTTGGAGGGGCTTGTTTGTGAGCACCATCAACTACACTCTCATCAATAGCAACTCTCTTGCCATCCCTTTTTGCCTGTGCTTTCTTCCTTAGCATTACCAAAGCTTGTTGTCTATGCTCTTCTTCACATTCTGGCATGGAGCCTAGCTCTTTTCCAAACTGAACAATCTCTCTTTGAGCAGCCTCAACCTTCTCTCTTGCAATCAAGTCCTCATCTTTTGTCCCCATTTGGTACCTGAAAACAAATTCAAGTCTTGGAAAAAATTAAGCACAAGGAAAGAGAAAGCTTTTGAATGAGAGAAATTTGAATAAACAATCAAGCTCAAACTAAGATCAGCAACCTAAACAAAAGCTAAGACAATGCAATCAAGCTCTCATGTTCATAAATATATATATATATATATATATATATATATATATATATATATATATATATATATATATATATATATATATATATATATATATATATATATTTATGAACATGAGAGGAACAATCAAGAAAAAATCATGATTAAGAAATGCACAAATCAAAATTGCATCCTAATTAAGCTCTACAACATCATAGCCAACCAATCTAGACTATAATACCATAAGTAGGGACCTTTTGAAAAACCCCCAAATCTCATGAACCCTAATTTCTCAAATTTGAAATTGAGCTCAAATTCACCATGAAATCAACAATCCAGCATGTTATATAAGCATTCCCTAGTATATTCCACAAGAATCTAGCAAGAGAATGACCAAATTTCAAGTTCAAATTTTTAGGGTTCATGAGCATTACGAATTTGAACTTAAAGAAATCATACTGATGACAGGCCTTTTCAGGTCCTAATCAAATGTTGTAGAATACAAGATGTCAATCCAATTCTAAGAGATTCTAATGCAAAGGGAATGCAAGTTCATGCTTAATCTAAGTCTATCAAGATGAGAGGATGATTGAGAAACTAAGACAATATTAAAAATGCAATAAAAGATTGAACTTTCTTTCTTATGAGGAGAGTGAGACCCATGGGTATAGGGACTTGATATCAAATGATTAAGCTTCAATCCAAGATGCTAACTTTTCAATCAATCTAATCCTTATGCCTAGACAACAAAACTAAGCAAGCTCTATCCCTAGATGAATGCTCTTTTGCAATGATCACCCAAGTACACCAAATCCCTTTGGCTGTAATGATCAAAGCAAACATGGAGAATGAGTCTAATAGCAATCCTAGCTCCTTTGACAACTAATCCCTTAGGCAAAGCAAGCTAAAAGCATAGATGAGTTGGTTCAGGCATTTCATAGAACACCTTCCGGGCATGAAATGCCTATAGCTCTATGCTTGAGAGGCCAACTCAAATATAGCTTTAAAAACACCAAATCTATGCAAGGAAATGATAGATCTAACAATAGACACCTTGGATCTAACTTAATCACTCTCTATCACCCTAACCCATGGATCTTAGAAGGATCTACTCACTAATCCACATGCTTACTCTTAAACCCATGATAGATTCAAGCTTAAACATATAGAGAAAGAAAGGATATGAAATCAAACAATCAAGAACACAAAGACAAGATGAGATTATGAATCAAGATGAAACTTTACTCAAGAGGTTTAATGTGTTCTTCAATAGAAAATGAGATAAGTCCCTCAAAGGGGATACAAGAGTATTTATATGGGGCTTGGAAACCCTTAGAAACATAAAATAAAAATTACTAAAAGGTCCTTGGCCAACTTGATTTTCAACCAATGAGAAGCTAGGAAGAAAGGAAGAAGCTGAGCCACCCTGGCAGGCTGGACTGGTCCATGGCCGGGTGTGACCAGCCGGGTATGTCCTGCTCGTCCGGCGTCCAAGCCGTGCGGCCTCTTTAGGCCGGGTGTGTTCGGCCGCGTGGTGGGCGTCCAGCTGGTGGCAGGACGTGCGGGTGGTGCTGGCCGGGTGATACTAGTCGGGTGTCTTCTGGTGCGCGGGTAGGAGGACTGTGGGACGTCCGAGTGTCCTGGTCCGTGGGTAGAAAGGAGTAGTCGAGGTGCCCGGGTAAGTGCAGGTCGGGTGTCCATCCGTCCGTGATCTCTAAGCCGTGCGGGTCCGTTCGCCCGTGTGTCCTTGACCGGGTGCACTCCATACGCGGGTAGTGGTGGCCGGGTGTGTGGAGCCGTGCGGGGATCTCATCTCGGGTGTGTGAGGCCGGGTACACTCCCTGGCGTCCATCATCTCTCGCCCAACCCGTGCGGGTAGGTTAGGTCGGGTGCCCAGGTCGGGTGTCTTGACATGCTTCCAATGAATCGATCATAACTTCTCCAATATGGCTCCAAATGACTTGAAACCACCTCCATTGGAAAGCTAACTCAAAATGCTGTATCTCCACCAAATCTTAGCATCAGAAGATATGTCTAAGGCCTCCGTCCATGCTCATCTTTGTCTTGATCAGATCATGGATTGACTTCTCTTTTCATGGCCAAACTTGATTCTTCACCTCTTTTTGGGCCATAAGGCTTCCAAACACCTCAAATCACACCAAAGCATACTCCAACACCTGATAAGGACAAATGAATGCAAAATGGACCTAAAGATGCCTAATGCCTAACCTAAATGAGCAAAAATGCATAAGATATGATAGCTAAAAACATGTAAATATGCAAGACATCAACTCCCCCACACTAGACCTTTGCTTGTCCTCAAGTAAACTTTTCAAACACAAGGGGGGTGGATGCAAGGATGGGAACAAAGCCACAGGAAAAACACTCATAGCACTCAACCTGACATCCTAAAGAAACATAGCAAATAGCATGAGCAAAACTTTCTTATTATGCTCTAGCTTCACAAGGCCTATCAATGACTCTTATGCCTCTACACAAGATGCAATGCCTATCAACCAACATGTTCTCTTAACCAGCCCTCACATTGATTCACACACACACACACAAGGTGAAGTCTCACAAATGGGCACATGATCTCAATCATTTGGCTAGGTGATCAAATGGTCTAATATGGATGAAAAGGAGGGTTCAATGCATCATTTCAAGGTGGCAATCACTCAAAAATCCAGGAGCTTGATCATTATGCAAAATTTATCTAAGACTAGGAGCAATTCATGCATACATGGATCCATCCTCATCATTCTACCCAAATCCTAAGTGATTACAAGTTCTACACCCCACTTAATTCATCCCATAACCCAAAATGAAGACATACTCACATCACTCACCCAATGAACATTTTCTTTCTCATGATGCTACCTCTAAGGACCTCTATTCACATTCTAAACTCTAACTCTTAAATCTTTCCTTCCCCACTATCTTATTGAATCTTTTTTTTTTTTTTTTTTTTTTTCTTTTTCTTTTCTTTTCTTTTCTCTTTTTTTTTTTATATGCATGAGGGGGAAGGTCAAAGACTTCAACTAAGAGCTTTTCATTCATTTTTTTTTTTATTTCTAGGTCCCTAGGGCATTTCTTTATCAAAACTTTTTGCTTATCAATCTCAACTTTGTCACATCCCCAAACCCAAAATGTAAACAATTAGGCAACAAGCACTTCACTCACCATCCTAGAAGCTAGCTCAAATGATGACCCTATGCTAGCAAGAGATGAGAACAAATCCATGTCGCTCCCAATACTCTCAAGATTTTGCACATGACAAGCTATCAAAAGAGGCCTCACTCAAGCAAATCAATGTAGGCTTCAAAGAATGGATAGGGTTCAAGGGTAAGGGAGTGCCATTTGGGTTAACAAAGGGTGGTACAATGGAAAAAGATAACCCAAATGTGTATGAGATCCATGATCAAGTATGCAAATGCCCATATGCAAGAGAGATTAAGTTCATTCAAGTCTAAGTTCAGGATGGAGCTGGTCTTAAGAACAATGCCAATATCAAGCAAGCAAGCAAGTTTCAAGAAGAGTTTTCAAGGCTCAAAGCATGCAAGCTTTTTCAAAAGGTGCTCAAGCTACTTGATATGTTTAACTAGGGTGCCAAATTCAGTGCAAACGAGTGTTCTTCACAAGGCAATGCTCCATATGCAAATGAATGCAACCTATATGCTCTAGACTCAATCCTAAGGATGCAAGTGATGCAATCTTACATGATTCAAAAATTTAAAATTTTTTAGATTTTCTATGCACTTATGATTGTACAATGCAATGCATGAGACTCAAAAATCACAAAGCAAACATGATCAAATATCCGGTACCTCCCCCACACTTAAATCACACAGTCTCTGTGTGAGTAAGAGAGTAAGAGGTACCTCAACAAGGCAAAATCAAATGTATATACAAAAGGGTTGGAGGAATACCACACAAGGAGACTTGGGCATGGTGCTTGTGGCATGACTAGAAGCTGGCTTGGTTCATAGCAACTAGAGGAGGCTGCTACATGGATCATGGGGCTCAAGTGGTTCACCACCATTCTTCTCTCTTCTAGTGCTTGGCTTAACCTGAAAACCTTGACCACTTTTATTAAAAACTTAAAAGAGAATTGAAATTTCAAAACTATGTACAAGGATAACCATGGGACTTCCTCCCAAGTGAGCTTGTTTTGAGTCACTCAGCTTGACTATCTTGTCTCTTGAACTAGTGAGAAGGAGGATCCTTCCCACCTTCAAGTGTGATGGTGAGGACCTGAGAGAGAAGCTCTTGAAGCTTGATAGGGTCATCTTGGAGCTGAGGAGTAATGATGGCTTTAGCACTTGAGAATGGTGTGGACCTACCCTTATGCTTGATCTTGTACTCAATGGCTCCATCCTTGAGCTTCTTTGGATGGAGAGTGAGAGTGTGTGAGAGCAAATCAAGAGGTGGAGGATGAGGCTCTTTCACTATCTTTTTCTTGCCATGAGTGGCCTTTGAGGTTCCACCCATCCCCTCTCTTTTAGCACTTTCCAAGTGCTCAACACACAACTTCTTAGAACACTCTCCATCAAGACCTTCTTTCTTTCCAACAACCTCTTCATCTTGGGGCTTCTCATCAGCTTGTGCAGCATGAGTTATTGTCCCACAATAGTCTGATTCGAGTGGGGGCTGGAGAGGATAGGAGACAGCTTTGTTTACATGCATGAGGGTGACCTTCTTGTTGGGAAAGTCAATGCAAGCTCCAACTGTGGTGAGGAAAGGAGTGCCAAGGATCAAAGGGACTCTTTCTGCAGATGCCATATTCAAAACAGTGAGGTCAATAGGTATGGTGCAGGATCCAATCTTCAAGGGAAAGTCCTTGATTATGCCAAGTGGGGTGGTAGAAGAGGAATCCCCAAAGGTGAGAGGAGGTGTATCTGTTTCCATGCTATCAATCCCAATACTCTGCACCATATCTAAGGAGATGACATTCACACTAGCTCCACTATCAACAAGAGCATCATCCATAGTTAGTTTACCAAGAGAGCAAGACAATGTGAACTTCCCTTGAGACTCAAGCTTAGGGAGGGACTTGGGAGGGATTGGTGGATCAATCTTCAGAAGTGAGATGTCCAAAAGTTCAGCCACTTCAGCTTGGTGGGTGAGAATGTCCTTTATGAGCATCATTTGGACATGAGCAGCATGCATATTGCTGATCTCTGGAAGCTTGACTCCAATATCACTGAGGTCTTTTCTGAATTTGGAGACCACTTTTTTCTGAGCTTTGGTGAGGAACCTTTGAGGGTAAGGGAGCTTGTCATATGGTGATAGCTCAACCTCATTGTCTTCTTCCTTCACTTCTTTCAGTTTGGGGTTAGCACTCTTCTCAACTTGTGTCTCAACCTTAGGCTCATCAATCCTTCCTTGAACCTTCTTATCAGCTCTCTTCACAACTCTAACTTCAGCTGTGGCCACAACCAGTCTCTTATCATTTTCAATCTGATTTCCAAGCACTAGCCTCTCAATCTCATCAACATCATTCTTATGATCACTCAATGCAATCCCTGAAGAAGTGGAGATGATAACATTGCAAGTGTCCTTAGGGTTCTTCTCTGGTTTCCCTGGTAGAGATCCCATTGGATTCTTGGAGGATGAAGACATGGATGTAACTTGGCTCTCCAAAGCTTTGAGGTGAGAGGCAAGTTGCATGTACTTGTTGTTGAGGTCAGAATAGGTTCCATCAATCTTAGCATGGATGGTCTTGAACTCATCACCAATGGTCTTAGCATTTCTTTCTTGAGCTTCTAAGAGTTGCTTGAACATGGACTCCAAATTTGAACTTGGAGCCTGAGCTGGAGAAGAGCTTCCTTGGGGCTGAGTAGGCTGGTTTGCTTGGTAACCTCCTTGGTGATTGTTGTAGTAAGGTCTTTGCTGGTAGTTGTTTTGGTATTGGAAGTTAGGCTCCTTCCTATACCATGTGCCATTAGAATTGATGAAACACAGCTCCTCTTGTCCTTCTACACCATGAACTTCAGTAGTTCTAGCAGGCTGTTTCTGTTGCTGGTTCCCAATGGAGTGAAGCTGCTCTTGCTTAGCCTTCTCTACAAGAAGCTTGTCCAACTTTTCTTGGAGAGACTTCAGGGTCTTTCTTGTGTGCTGATCATCTTCATCAGTGCCTCTGTTGGCCCTATCATGCTCCTCACTGTAGACTGAGTCACTCCTGGCCATGTTCTCCACCAGCTCCTCAGCATCCTGCTCAGTTCTGCCCAAGAAGAACCCATTGCTGGCTGTGTCCAATCTGCTCCTGAACTCTGGTAGAGCACCTCTGTAGAAGGTACTAAGCAAACTCTCCTTGGTGAAGCCATGATGTGGGCATTGAGACCAATAGCCCTTGAACCTCTCCCATGCTTCACTAAAGCTCTCAAGGTTCTTCTGCTGAAAGCTAGAGATCTCATTTCTGATCTTGGCTGTTCTTGAGGTAGAGAAGAATTTCTCTAGGAATACCCTCTTGCACTCATTCCAAGTTGTGATAGAGTCACTTGGAAGAGCCTTCTCCCATAGATGTGCCTTGTCTCCCAAAGAGAAGGGAAACAACCTCAGCTTGAAAGCATCTTCAGAGACTCCATTAATCTTGGACAAGCTACAGTAGCTATCAAATGTGTCCAAGTGATCAAGGGGATCCTCCACAGCAAGGCCATGGAACTTGTTGTTCTCAATCAAATGCAGCAGCCCTGATTTGATCTCAAAGTTGTTGTTCTCCACAGCTGGTGCTCTGATTCCCAACCTATGACCATGAATGTGAGGTTGGTCATAGGCTCCAATGGCTCTTGCTTGGCGTGGTTGTTGATGTGGCTGGCGTGGTGGTCTTGGATTGTCAGCTCTTGGACCATTCCCCCCTGGAACATCACCATCTTGAGGCAGATTCTCCATCTCAAACCCCAACCTTTGTAGATGAGCCTGTTGCTCTACTTCTCTTCTTTGTCTTGCTATCTCCCTCTCAAGTGCAGCAATCTCTTCAACAGTAGGAACCAAGTTAGATGCCCCTCTGCTTCTTGTGATCATACACCTGAAAGTCAAAGATAGAAGAGGCAAGAACCAATATCACAAGATACAATAAAAATAAAAATGACTTAGTCTCAAGCAAATAACTAAATCCCAATGTCAAAATCAACTTAGAACTCGGCAACGGCGCCAATTTGATGACAGGCCTTTTCAGGTCCTAATCAAATGTTGTAGAATACAAGATGTCAATCCAATTCTAAGAGATTCTAATGCAAAGGGAATGCAAGTTCATACTTAATCTAAGTCTATCAAGATGAGAGGATGATTGAGAAACTAAGACAATATTAAAAATGCAATAAAAGATTGAACTTTCTTTCTTATGAGGAGAGTGAGACCCATGGGTATAGGGACTTGATATCAAATGATTAAGCTTCAATCCAAGATGCTAACTTTTCAATCAATCTAATCCTTATGCCTAGACAACAAAACTAAGCAAGCTCTATCCCTAGATGAATGCTCTTTTGCAATGATCACCCAAGTACACCAAATCCCTTTGGCTGTAATGATCAAAGCAAACATGGAGAATGAGTCTAATAGCAATCCTAGCTCCTTTGACAACTAATCCCTTAGGCAAAGCAAGCTAAAAGCATAGATGAGTTGGTTCAGGCATTTCATAGAACACCTTCCGGGCATGAAATGCCTATAGCTCTATGCTTGAGAGGCCAACTCAAATATAGCTTTAAAAACACCAAATCTATGCAAGGAAATGATAGATCTAACAATAGACACCTTGGATCTAACTTAATCACTCTCTATCACCCTAACCCATGGATCTTAGAAGGATCTACTCACTAATCCACATGCTTACTCTTAAACCCATGATAGATTCAAGCTTAAACATATAGAGAAAGAAAGGATATGAAATCAAACAATCAAGAACACAAAGACAAGATGAGATTATGAATCAAGATGAAACTTTACTCAAGAGGTTTAATGTGTTCTTCAATAGAAAATGAGATAAGTCCCTCAAAGGGGATACAAGAGTATTTATATGGGGCTTGGAAACCCTTAGAAACATAAAATAAAAATTACTAAAAGGTCCTTGGCCAACTTGATTTTCAACCAATGAGAAGCTAGGAAGAAAGGAAGAAGCTGAGCCACCCTGGCAGGCTGGACTGGTCCATGGCCGGGTGTGACCAGCCGGGTATGTCCTGCTCGTCCGGCGTCCAAGCCGTGCGGCCTCTTTAGGCCGGGTGTGTTCGGCCGCGTGGTGGGCGTCCAGCTGGTGGCAGGACGTGCGGGTGGTGCTGGCCGGGTGATACTAGTCGGGTGTCTTCTGGTGCGCGGGTAGGAGGACTGTGGGACGTCCGAGTGTCCTGGTCCGTGGGTAGAAAGGAGTAGTCGAGGTGCCCGGGTAAGTGCAGGTCGGGTGTCCATCCGTCCGTGATCTCTAAGCCGTGCGGGTCCGTTCGCCCGTGTGTCCTTGACCGGGTGCACTCCATACGCGGGTAGTGGTGGCCGGGTGTGTGGAGCCGTGCGGGGATCTCATCTCGGGTGTGTGAGGCCGGGTACACTCCCTGGCGTCCATCATCTCTCGCCCAACCCGTGCGGGTAGGTTAGGTCGGGTGCCCAGGTCGGGTGTCTTGACATGCTTCCAATGAATCGATCATAACTTCTCCAATATGGCTCCAAATGACTTGAAACCACCTCCATTGGAAAGCTAACTCAAAATGCTGTATCTCCACCAAATCTTAGCATCAGAAGATATGTCTAAGGCCTGCGTCCATGCTCATCTTTGTCTTGATCAGATCATGGATTGACTTCTCTTTTCATGGCCAAACTTGATTCTTCACCTCTTTTTGGGCCATAAGGCTTCCAAACACCTCAAATCACACCAAAGCATACTCCAACACCTGATAAGGACAAATGAATGCAAAATGGACCTAAAGATGCCTAATGCCTAACCTAAATGAGCAAAAATGCATAAGATATGATAGCTAAAAACATGTAAATATGCAAGACATCACATACCTTGCTGTGGATGAATGGAAAAGATGAATGAATTCAAGAAAATAGACTAAGAGGGTGAAGACTTGGATGTAGAAAAAGGAATGGAGTGATTTGGTGGAGATTTGAGTGAGATATGAGGTTTTTGGTGAATGGAGGCCAGAGAGATTTTTAGATTTGGGAAGAGGATGAAATGAGGAGAGAAATACACTATTTAAGGCTTTTAGGAGTTTCTGGGTCGGGTTTGGTGGTACGATGCTCAAATTACCCTAGAGCAACCTTACTCTCATCAAAAGAGGTCAAGTTGTAGTACTTAGGGATCGAATCCACAGGGAGCGACGGAACACAATAGATCTTATTATAACTAAGCTAGGTCAAAGATTTCAAAGCAGTAAATAGCAAGTAAACTTAAAACTGGTGAGCAAGACAATTACTTAAGTGACTGATATGGGTGATAGCAAGTATGGTGAAGGTGTTCGATCTCGGATTACTATTCAGGTTACCAGGATTATAATAGTATGAATGCTTATATGAGATGCTTGCATGATATTAAAGAACCCAACAAAGCCATAGCCCGACTGTGGTCTCTGTCTATCTTACACTAGAATCAATGAAACCCGGATGCGGAAGATCACTGAAATGCGTCGATCGACCTGCCATTGCACGTATGGATCGATGATGCCTCGCATGTATCGATCGATGACTCTATAGGAGTATCGATCGATACGCTTCTAGCGAGCTTTAAGCGTGTGGTTGAATACAATTCACTAGAGAATCTGCAAAGTCAGCTGTCGTTTGTTCCCAACAGAATTCTTAGCTCAGAGAAGATAGATCCAAGGATGTGATCTCTGTATTCATGTATAGGTTAGCTACTTCTACACAAGCATTAAGAACAATCTTCTAAGATGAATATCACATGCTCAAGTATTCATAGTGGGGGCTAATCCCTCAACCTATTTGAACCCTAAATCTAACAAAGGTGTTTACTCAGACATGGCTGAGTATAACATCATGACAATAATATAAAATTGCATAGAATAGAATAGAAATAAAGGTGTTCAAGAAAGCTCTCAATTTTGTAACTCTCTCTCTCACAAAACAAAGAACTAAGAAGAAAGAGAAACTATGAAAAGGTGTTTGTAAAGTTGTGTCTTTGCCAAAACACATAGGCAAGACCTAAATACTTAGGAAAATTAGGTTAAAACTCGTCAGGGGCATTCTGGTAAATAGATGATTGCTTGGGTTTCAAGTCGGCTGTGACCAAAATGGGCTTCTGCGGCTTAAATATCGATCGATAACACTGGATGTGTATCGATCGATGTGTATGTCTTCGTGTCCACCTCGAGGAGGTCGATAGGGCCTTCTCGGGTGATATCTCTAAAGTGCTCCAAAATGCTCCTAAAACATCATCTTTCTTTCAAATGGTCTTGGACCTGAAAATATACTAAAAAGACTCCAAAACAAACTAGATATATTGATAGACCTTATATTTGACCCGATTTTACCCCTTATATCTGAGTGTTTTAGGATATATCTAGTATGTTTTGGAGTCTTTTTAGCATATTTTCAGATTCATGAGCATTTGGAAGAAAGATGATGTTTTTGGAGCAATTTGGAGTACTTTAGAGATATCACCAGAGGAGGCCATATCAACCCCCTGAAGGTCGACACGAAGACGTATGCATCGATCAATACACATCCAGTGTTATCGATCGATATTTAAGGCGCGGAAGCCCATTTTGGTCACAGCCGACTTGAAGCCCAAACAATCATCTATTTACCAGAATACCTCTGACGAGTTTTAACCTAATTTTCCTAAGTATTTAGGTCTTGCCTATGTTTTTGGCAAACA
The DNA here is from genome assembly GCA_018703725.1 of Brassica juncea. NCBI lineage: Eukaryota > Viridiplantae > Streptophyta > Magnoliopsida > Brassicales > Brassicaceae > Brassica > Brassica juncea. The sequence continues at coordinate 46,306 of JAATWR010000675.1, forward strand.
CACAGTTTTCTAACAGCTTTACAGAGACCTTTTACAGCTTTTCACAGCTTCTACTTCTTAGTTCTTTGTTTTGTGAGAGAGAGAGAGAGAGTTACATATATTGAGAGCTTTCTTGAACACCTTTCTTTCTATTCTATTCTATGAAACTTTATATTGTTGTTGTGATGTTCTACTCAGCCATGTTTGAGTAAACACCTTTGTTAGATTTAGGGTTCAAATAGGTTGAGGGATTAGCCCAAACTATGAATACTTGAGCATGTGATATTCATCTTAGAAGATTCTTCTTAATGCTTGTGTAGGAGCAGCTAACCTATACATGAATACAGAGATAACATCCTTGGATCTATCTTCTCTGAGCTAAGAATTCTGCTGGGAACAAGCGACAGCTGACTTGGCAGATTCTCTAGTGAACTGTATTCAACCACACGCTTAAAGCTCGCTAGAAGCGTATCGATCGATACTCCTATAGAGTCATTGATCGATACATGCGAGGCATCATCAATCGATACATGCAATGGCAGGTCGATCGTCGCCTTTCAGTGATCTTCCGCATCCGGATTTCATTGATTCTAGTGTAAGATAGTCGGCGACGACAGTCGGGCTATGGCTTTGTAGGGTTCTTTAATATCGTGCAAGCATCTCATATAAAGCATTCATACTATTATAATCCTGATAACCTGAATAGTAATACTAGATTTAACACCTTCATCATACTTGCTATCACCCATATCAATCACTTGAGTAATTGTCTTGCTCACCAGTTTTAAGTTTACTTGAAATTTACTGCTTTTAAAATCTTTGACCTAGCTTAGTTATAATAAGATCTATGGTGTTCCATCGCTCCCTGTGGATTCGATCCCTAAGTACTACAACTTGACCTCTTTTGATGAGAGTAAGGTTGCTTTAGGGTAATTTGAGCATCGCACCAAATTTGGCGCTGTGCCGGGGAGCTTTGATCGCCATTAGATTTTATTTAAGTCTATGTTTTTCTTTTACTTGTTACTGATAAATTTTTCTTTTTCTTTTCAGGTGCATGTCCAGCATAACCAGAAGCAAAGAGAACAAGGAACTTTTGTCTACCGATCCGGCTACTTTGGAACGTTCAATCCAAAAACAGAACCTGATATACCATGAATTTTACCCGTTTTTACCCATGGTATATTGGTGTTTTTATTATTATCTATGTTAGTCTATTAGGTATGTTTTCAGGCTCATGAGCATTTTGGAGAAAAGTGATGTTTTAGGTGCCTTTTGGAGCTAAAAGAAGAGTTCACCCGAGATCAGACAAGAGGTCGACATCCGGAGGTCACTATCGATCGAAGCACATTCCATGCTATCGATCGACACACATTTACCGAAGGACGATACATCGAGATCACTATCGATTGATGTACATCCTGTACTATCGATCGATACAGAGCGGTGAAATTAGACAAGTTGGACTTGGCCGGACTTGAAGCCCAAGACATTGCCTTTTTACAAGATTACCCCTGACGAGTTTTTAACCTAATGAACTCATATTTATATAAGCCTAAGTATATTTAGGCAGTCAGAAGCATACAAGCAAGCATTTTTACAAGTTTTACAACACATTGTTACCATCTCCTTTCTACATTTTTTTTTTACTTGTTTCATTACTTTGCAAGTTTTCAATAAAGATTTTATTCATTTCTTTACTGGATCTTTTTAACAAAGATTATAGGATTTGATATCACTCAAATGTTTATCCCTAAGAAGTGACTTTACTCTCTCAAATAAGAGGTTCAGTTGTAGCACTTAGGGGTCGAATCCACAGAGAGCTAGTGTACAATAAGATGCAATCTTAGTGACTATGCTAGGTTGAAAATAGTTTAAAAGTAAAAGCAGGTTTGTGAGTAATGGTAAGATTACTCAGATTGAAAGGTTTTGGTTTTGACAATAAAAAAAAGTAGTTGGATTCAGGGAAGGTATTCAGGAAATCAGGATTATAAATACTACTAATGCTAACAAGTTGCTTGCATGATATGTCAGAGCTCAACACTATTAAATGAATCCATCAGCTCTCGCAATGTTTAGACCATCTATTACTTAGATGCTAAATAGTGTTTGCGGTCGGCTATATCGCCGACAGTATCGATCGATGTTTCGATAGGAATATTGACCGATACACTTCTAGCTACGTCGATCGATTACTCTATAAGAGTATCGGTCGATACGAATGTAAGCAAACATTATGCGCGAGTTGAAACAATGCTCACCATGACCTTACATCAGCTTTCGCTTGTTTAAAGAGGGTCATAGCATGTTTAGGATGTTATCATGAATTATACTATATGAATAATGCAATCCAAGTTCATGTTCTAGTTAGCTACTCTAGAAAAAGCATTAATGAACAATCCTAACAATAAATATCACAACTATAGCAATAATAGGTCGGGGCTAACCCTTCATAGCCTATTTAAACCCTGAATCCAACAGGTGAATCTACTCAGACATGGCCAAGTAGTTCATAGTAACAAGGTAATAATAGGAGTTCATAGATCTATTAGAGGTATGAACACTCAGGTTCAAATCAAAAATCTCTCTGGATTTTCCCCCTAGATCTAGAATCCTATAACCTTTGTTAAGAAGATCCAGTAAAGAAATAAATAAAATCTTTATTGAAAACTTGCAAGAAATGTAGAAAGGAGATAGTAACAATTGATGTAAAAATGGTTTCTTAATAAAAAATGCTTCTAAAATGCTTTCTGCTTGACTGCCTAAACATACTTAGGCTTATATAAATATGAGTTCACTAGGTTAAAAACTCGTCAGGGGCAATTTTGTAAAAAGGCAATTTCTTGGGCTTCAAGTCCGGTGTTGGGGTCAAAATCGGTCACGACGGAATCAACGGTTGAAAGTCTGTGGAAAGTATTTCTCGAAAAAAAAGTCTCGTATGATTTGAAAAGAAGTCATACGAGATTTTCTAAAAATTAGAATATCCACTCGCCGTTGGGGTCGAAAACGGTTATCTCGATATTAACGGCTAAGGTCATTCCTTGTCTACGGACTTTCCGCAAAAAACAGTTAACAAAGGTTGGATCAGAAAAGAACGGCCGCGTCCCGAGCACTGGCCCGATCACGTCCCGAGCACCAAAACGATCGCGTCCCGAGCACCAAAACGACCCGCGCCCCGAGCACCGGCCCGAGCCGCCCGGGCGCGAGAAAAAGAGAGTCCGCGCCAGGCGGAGCAGGCCGGCCGCGTCGGGGCGCCGGGCAGACACGCCCAACCGTCGACGGGCGCCGGCGCGAGCACGCCCGGCCCATAGGGGACGCGCGAGGAACGCCGGCCGGTCCGGGTGCCTGGGAGCACGCTCCGCGTGCGAAGAGGTGCACGGGAAGAAAGGGGCGCCGGCGCGAGACACGTCGGGAGCGAGCGAAGGCGGGAGGCGGTAGCAGGCCAAGGCCGCGGAAGTCCGTGTAGGAAGCCGGCTCCGGGCGCGAGCACGGCCGGCCGGCGCGGCAGGCGCGGCTGGAACCCCGTCCGGGCGACGGGCGAGCAGCGGCATTCCGGGGGCGCGAGGACGCGGCCGAGCACGGTCGGGTCTCACGTCGGCGATGCCGCGGGAGCAGGGGTCGTCCCGGCCGGGGGGGGCGCGCGACGTGCCTGGCGCGCGAGCACGGTCGGTCTCGTCCCGGGCGCCGGTGCGAGCATGGTCCGTCCCGTTCCGGGAGCCGGCGCAAGCACGGTCCGTCCCGTCCAACCAGAATTAAGTCTCGTGACTTCTGTATAGTCGTGTCATCTCGGTTACGGACCTAATATCTATCGACCCGTCTCGATCGGAGTTATCCTCGAAGCTCTACGATGGGAACTGAGAAGGGAAATTGTCTCGTAAGGTGTATCGAACAAAACAAGAACGATCAACTCGAACATCGATTCTTTAGGCTGAACTTGGGCCCAAAGGCGAAAAGATAAACCGGCCGCCGACCTAAAACCACTATATAAGGAGAGCTGGAGCAGAAGAGAAGGGGATCCGAAATTGGAGACCCAGAGAGCTCTTGTTAGCTGATAGAACTTAGAATTTAGGTGGTTAGACTAGCAAGGCAGGCCCTAGAACGTCTGGCCGCCTCCTGTTCGCAAATCTCCGATCCTCTCGGAAGGATCGGACAATTCTTTTACTCTAGAGCTCGGCATTTAGAAACCCTAGGCATCATTCTCGACATGCCTGTTTCTATAACCCACGCTCATACTAGACGAACCCGCTCTGACGGTTCAATCTCTTGTTCAATTCTTTCTAATCGAACTACCTCCGACTTGATCCTCGAAAGGGGTACGTAGGCAGCCTTTCTTAAGGTCCAGTCCCAAACTTAACAAAACCTTTTCTGCATTTATTTGGTCACTTGTCGTTGGCTCTCGCAGAGAATCCGGACCTCAAGGAAAGTAGGGTTTTCGTTGCTTTCCTCCATTATTATTCATTAAAATCGACGGTGTGAATTTCGGTTCCCACAGTTTGGCGCTAGAAGGAGGGGGGGACGGATTACTCTTACTCTCAAGCAATTTTTTCGTATAACCCAGAATCGGAAATCAAACGATAAACTCTTCTTAATAACACTCAGCCCTAACAACCATATGGTTAACGGAAGATTTAAACTTGTCGTCAATCGATTAAAGTTCTATATGTCGCGTAAACACGTCATGAAAAGAAACACTCGTCACAAGGCTCCAAGAGTTATACGAGTCACCCTTAAATATATACGAACAAATCCCGGAAGGCCAACACTTCACGAAGCACAATGAATGTAGACGCTTCTCCCTGGGCAAATTTACGCGACCCTTTGGTCCTGCGTCTAAACTGAAACAACATTCGCAAAACATATCCAAGCCCGCGAATATTTCAACCACGAAATGCGGCATAAGGAAAAATCTACCTTCGGCACTGCGAGACGTCGCTAACGCTCGAAGGGCATCCTTTTCCTCAAAACATTCCAGACGAAATCCTCGTCTCCGGAACTCAAAACATATACGCCTCCGAACGGTAACATGCCTCTTAAAACAGTATCATTTCGTTGTTGCTGATCACAACAAACGAACTCTAACGTCCTAAACAGACAATTAGCCGCCCTTCAAGGGGTAGCCTATACAAGAAATCCAAAATTAGAATAACATAGCGCGCTATACAAACTCTCTTACATCCGACAAGGATAACATAGCGCGCTATACAAGAAATCCAAAATTTTAAACGGTACGAGTCAGGTTAAAATCGCAAACAGGCAAAACGAAAGCCGATTTGTCATCGCAAAGCCTCAGTCCGAGAGTAAACCTAGGTCTTGCCCTAAACCCAGCCACGCTGGATCTTGACATCTCACAGACATAGTATGGTATACGAGATCCAAAAATTTGTCTCTTCACTTAGGCCTATTCGTTTCACGAACTTTTCACGTAAATCGGTACACCGCAGAAAATCTCGCTTTATGCAAACAATAGGTACGGTGATCATCAGGGAACTAGGAATGAGACGACGACTCACACCCTCTTTCTCATACTTCGAAAAAACTGAAGTTCATAAATAATCGAAAAACGTTTCATAGATTGAGACCGCAAAGTTCAACAAAACCCCGAAAAATACTATCAACAGCAACATGCTCGAAATTCTCTACACTACACATAGCTAGACGATAAAGTCTCGCTGGAAAACAGGTCATAAGGGTCTTAAACTCCAAAACGAACTACGGAAGGCTAGATCCCTACAACAAGGGTACGTAGGCAGCCTTTGAAAGGAGCAGCCACCAATCTCACAACTTTCAAATGGAGTGTTTCAACCATTAATTCCGCCTAATATACCTAACATGTCTTACCGCTCGCAAGAACATCGCAAAAGTTCTAACGAGCTGGGGGGCTAACTGTTGGGGTCAAAATCGGTCACGACGGAATCAACGGTTGAAAGTCTCTGGAAAGTATTTCTCGAAACGAAAGTCTCGTATGATTTGAAATGAAGTCATACGAGATTTTCTCAAATTAGAATATCCACTCGCCGTTGGGGTCTAACACGGTTATCTCGAAATTAACGGCTAAGGTCATTCATTGTCTACGGACTTTCCGCAAAAAACAGTTAACAAAGGTTGGATCAGAAAAGAACGGCCGCGTCCCGAGCACTGGCCCGATCGCGTCCCGAGCACTGAACCGATCGCGTCCCGAGCACCAAACCGACCGCGCCCCGAGCACCGGCCCGGCCGCGTCCCAGGCGTCGGCGCGAGCACGCACGGCCGCGTCCCGGGC